>JAWZTI010000505.1:0-20619 GCA_039880955.1 Chlamydomonas urium
TCCCTCTCCTGCACTGCCTCCTCCCTCCCCTGCACCGCTGTGTCCCTCCCCTGCACCGCTGCGTCCCTCCCCTGCACCGCTGCATCCCTCTGCTGCAGTGCTGCATCCCTCTCCTGCGCCGCCGCATCCCTTTGCTCAACCGCCGCCAGCCTGCCTGCCCGCTCACTATGCACTTGCGCCGTCAGCCTCTGCACCTCCATCTGCAGCCTCTGCAGCTCTGCCAGGGCCTCATCCCTTGCCTCCTCAAGCGCCCTTCGAACGTCCTCCGCCAGCTCCGTCTCCTCTTCAGCCTCCTCCTCCTTCTCCTCCTCCTCCTCCTCAGTGCTCGGCTCCCCCTCTTCGCCTGACTGCCTTTCCCGCTCCTCCGGCCTGCGTACTCGACTATGGAACTCATCCCCCCAGCCCTCCCTCTCCATTAGATCCCGCAGACTGTTTGCGAATAGCATCCAGAAGCGCGCCTCTGGCGCCCAAGGACTGTGTTGCCATGCCTGAAACTCCCGCCTTGGATGTACTGACCGCCTGCTGCTGATGAACCTCCTCATAAGGTCCCACAGAGGGTGCTCTGGCGACTGGTCAAGGTGGTTGATGTTACTCTTGGCCTGGCTGCATCCCGAGCTGCGTTCTGGCGGTACATGGTGCCCACACTGGTATTGACCCCATACTCCCAAAGGACCCTCTTTGTCATTTTTCTTTTTCTGGCATTCTGTTTGACAGCGACGCAGAAACGGCAGGAAGCCTTCGATGTACGGGTCCTTAGTGGCCATGCTATGCTTCGACAGTCCTGGCAAAACAGCTCCTGCAGGGCACAGCCACATGAGTCGTATGACACGTTGATTGAGGGCTTAGAGTTTAGCTGGCGGGTCAACGGCAATGCAGCGTCGTGTTCCTGCAACACCTGCATTCGCCAGGACCCATCTGCGCTGACATGGCCAGTTTGACATGCATCTGGTCCATGCCCACCTGCTGAAAGCCAGTGACAATCAAGCGCCGCTGCCACCGTCACAGCACCTACAGCGACAGGAGTTCGACGTCAGCCAGCAGCAGGTACGTTCGAGCAAAATGACATGCAACAGCTGCGGCGGCTGCGCTTAGATAGCCTGTCCCCCACGCACCTGGGCCATGCGCGATGAGAGCTGGTTGCGATTGACAGTGCGCGCAATGTTGAGCGCCAGGCAACAACCACTTACTTCTGCATGGAGACCTTAGTGTGTGTTTCTTGCAAAGTTTCTGGCAAATTCCACTTGTCAATAACAGCCCTTCACGGAGAGCCTGCTGAATGAAACCTGCAGTAATGCACAAGATGCGTGGGTCAAGGGGCGACCAACTTTCGAAAATTGAAACAAAACGGGGACGAGGGGCGCTCAAAGAGGTGCAAAGTACCTATCACAGCAACCAGCGCAGTCACTGTGCATGCCTTGAGCAGTGAAGCTCTGGCCGGCTACTCAATCACAACATGATCATGCACACGCCAGGCAACTGCAACTGCAAGCACCCAATGTAAGGGGTGGAGGGCAGACGGAAAATCAGTTGGGACCAGAGGCAAAATTGCCAGTGCAGCATCTTCAAATGGTGTATGTCTGACATGGGGAAGGACATGCTCTAAGGAATCTGCAGGTGTGTGTGGTGTGGAGGCCACCCTCACAGTGTGTTGAGTGTAGTATTGAACAAGCGCCAGTCATGCTAGACAACCTCAGTGAAGTGAAATCGGTGTGCACAGGAACGAAAGTGGCCACTATGGCCGCAGTTAAGTGCAAAACATGATGTGCAGGGTTTAAACGAGTCGCGGCTGCACATGTGTGGCACCAGCGTGAGGGTGCACTAGTTGCACTGCGCGTGCACGTCAAGGTGTGCACCTTGAGGATGAGGGCATGCCCAAGATTCGCCAGGACTAGTGTGACAGGGGTCCCACACCTGTGACAAAAACTTGTCTGCTGTTGTTGTTTGGAAAAGCGGCTTACACCGCCAAGAGGGGCCCGCGGTGGTGACTGCGGTGACGCCTGCATCGTCTGCACCTGCACATCATGCCAGCTGGCAGCCCAGGCCGGCGCCGTGCAGGCCTGCACAGCCACCATGGCCGTGCGATGCAATGCGTTACCATGTGGTCTTACGCCCGACCATCACCACAAGCCTGCACTGCCTGTGCCTGCGCCTTCTGCATTTGAAAATGAACTGGGTTTCTGCTGGCACTGCCAGCCAGCTGGTCATGCCTGCGCCTGGACCTCATGACGCTCACACAAAGCCTGAGGCAGGCTGCTCTGCTCATGGTCAGGCACCTCAGGCACAACGTGGTCAGCGTGGCTGACCAGCGGGGCAGAGAAAGGCGCCTGCAGGGTAGCCTGAGACTGCAATTCGAGCGCCTGAGTGATGTGCTTGTTCATGTGGCACCTGTTGCAGAGGGAAATGCGGGGGGGGTAGCCACAGTCATGCTCAGCTGAGCGAACCTATCGCACATGGGGAGGGAAAAGCATTAAATCATGTTGGAAAGCAAACTGGAAATACTGGAACGGCTGTAGGTTGATGCGCTTGTGGGGGCAAGGTGGCACGCCACTCCAGAGCCACATACAAGACTGGTTTGCTGATGTACCTGGACCCCTCGCGGTTCCGGGCCCGGCATACCATACCTTGGGATCACATGCTGGGGCAGGTGCTTGGCACCTGCGATGCGTCTCAAGCAGCCCGCCTTGCCACAGCATCAGTCAAAGGGTGTGTCCCTGCAGTGCGGGGGGAAAGCAGGCTACGTGCAGCATCATGATTTGCATCATGATCATCATGATGCACATGATGTGCACTCAAGTGCCCCAAGAATGAAAAACTGAACGCAGCACCTGACAGCAGCACCTGACAGGAGCGGTGATCATAAAGACCCTAGATCAGATGAACATGTGTTCTGAGAAGTAGTAGTAGTAGTAGTAGTAGTAGTAGTAGTAGTAGTAGTAGTAGTAGTAGTAGTAGTAGTAGTAGTAGTAGTAGTAGTAGAAGTGTGTTTTACAGTCCTGGGGGGCACCGCTAGGGTGCATAGGACCCCTGCCCAAAAACGGGCAGGATTTCCTGGTACCAACATCGAAAAGGGCTCACGTGTGGCCAGTTGAACGTGTTCTGAGTGTGCTGACACGTGTTCTGAGTGTGCTGACACGTGTTCTGAGTGTGCTGACACGTGTGCTGAGTGTGCTGACACGTGTGCTGACACGTGCAGTCGCTCATAAGTGAGATGCGAGACTTGACCTCAGCGTCGGAACTGCCACTCACATGTCCCACTCGCTGGCGTGGTAGAAGAACGTCATCTCGGTTCCCGACGCGGTGTCAACAAGGGCGGAGACTGCGAGCAGTGGGCAGGTGGGGTAAGTGGGGTGAGCGATGGTGCAAGTGAAGTAAGTGAGGCTGGTGTTCTGGTATGCCAGTGCCCGCAGTGGCCACACGTGCACAATACTGCCAGGCACACAGTTAT
Source organism: Chlamydomonas urium (assembly GCA_039880955.1). NCBI lineage: Eukaryota > Viridiplantae > Chlorophyta > Chlorophyceae > Chlamydomonadales > Chlamydomonadaceae > Chlamydomonas > Chlamydomonas urium. The sequence continues at coordinate 3,446 of JAWZTI010000505.1, forward strand.
GTCGATAGCCTAACTTCACACCCCATCACACTTGCCCCTGCCCCACACTCGCTCACGCCTGCCCTGCGCCCTCTCACTGCCTCACCCGGCCCTCTCTCACACCTGCTCTCACACTCACTGGCCATGCTCTCAGCGTCCCAGAAGGTGTTGGGCTTGCAGGAGTGGTTGGCATTCTGCAGCCAACACATCTCATTGCCACTGAGTCAGCCTCACACTACTCGCACTTTGTAGGCATGAAATGCGGGCACCGTGAGCAACAGCAATAACAAAGAAGGCGGCGCAGGTAGGCAAGAGGCAGCTGGATGTCCGCCGGCGGACATCCAACGCCGGGAGGCGCCTCCCTGCTGTTCTTCCGCCTGTCACTTTCATTCTCAGCTGTCAGTTCCATTCCCTGCAGGATTTTGATGCCAAGGTCGCCTGCAAATGCGAAGGGTGCATGCGCACCTGCAGTGTCTCAGGCGACAGGATGATGTGTCCTGCTGCCGGTCTGGACGCTCAGGTAATTGGGTGCCGTCAGTGTCAGCTGCAGGATGCAGGAGCAGCAGCAGCAACAGCAGGCAGCGGCAGGTTGGAATGCGCTCCCGCTGACCCTGCAGTGGAAGTGCAGATGGGCATGTGCATGCCATGGCTTGACTGCTGGACAGGCACCGCCGGTGGGGTCGCATGCGTCCAGTTTCTGGCACCACTGAAAGCAACAACCCAGCCCCCTGGGTCCACCGTGGCGCCGAATTCGCACAGCATGCTACCGCTGGGGAATGCCTTGGTGACGTACAAAGATTTGTGGCCCGCACGTGCACAGATCCAGAAACGCGGGAGGGGAAAGGTGATCGCCGACACAACCTGTACTTGCCGACACCCGCAACACCCATTGCGCAGCAGCGGCCATGCCAGCAGCGCACCATTCTTGGCACGGCGGATCTCCGGGCCTTCCAGGCCAGAGGTAAGGCGTTCCACCTCGCTGTCAGCCAGGATGGCAACGTACCGCGGGGGTCCTGCCACCAGCCGTGATTCCCACTCGCTGCTGCAGCTTTCGCCGATGGGCATGGTCGGGGTCATTCCGCACGCAGAGTTGCCTGTGGAAAATAAGGGGCAGCGCTGTGCGGAACAATGGTATTTGCAGGTCAACCAAAAGGGTGGGCGTGGAACATCTAAGCATCTCGCAGCAGGGCAGCAGCAGCAGCAGCCGCTTTGTGGGCTGCATAGGCCGGCATCGCACACTGCAGCATAAGCACGTGTGCCTGGTGGCGAAGGGGCAGCGCCATCAGTGCTCTACCTGCTGAACGCCTTGGCCGCCCAACGCTGGGCTGGAAATTCGCGACCAATCCAGCTGTGGTGGTACCCACCTGACTAAGCAGATGGAAACACTCCTGGCAGCCTGACAGGCTGGGACCAGGCACATAGTGTGCAGTGTGCATCACACCATCCCAAAGGCTGGCATGAACGTTGCGTCGTGGGGCTGGATGCCCAGACGCACTGCACTGTGCCCCTCTGGAGTTGGCCAAAGGACCCTCTTCTTTTTGCGGTACAATTCCCCAACCAAACGTTCGCAGCATGTGTCTGTGGTCTGGGCATCGCTAAAGCTGCATGAATGCATCTGCACAATCTGATGGCTCAGGGGACATGAAAAAATGGAATGACGGCCTAAGGCACATGCTGTTGAAGTCTGCACCCACCCAGGTCAGGCTCTGCATAGCACGGTGTTGCGCGCCCTGCATGCAAACACCAGTGCCGATCGATTCTGCTGCCGCCGTTGTCGCATCTGCCGCCACGGCTCACGGGATATGTCAGCAGGCCTTGCTGTGGCTGCTTTGATCAAAGGCAGCAAGTGGCTGCCTAGTACCCCAAGTAGAAGAACCACAAAAACTCCCTACCAGGTGTGGAACCTGAACCGCGCGCCTTTGCCATGGCATGCAACAGCTGTGTGCACATGCTGCACCAGCTGCTGCTGCTGTCGCCATCACGAGGACTGGATGCACTACACAGATTTGACCTTCTTGGTCCTGACCCACGCACCCTGTGCTGGCACTGGGCAAGTGCCTGCACCTGCAGCACCAGCTGCCACTGCTGTCACTATCACGGTGACTCGTTACCGCTGATCAATCACCCAGCTTGACCAGCTCAAGCCTTTCTTGTCCCAAAGCGGCGCACCCTGCCTTGATACTCGGCAAGTGCCTGTACCAGCTGCTGCTTTCCAAAGTCAGGGAACAGCGCCTGGCTGAACACCAGCTCTGTGTAGGCGCTCTCCCACAGCAGAAAGTTACTGAGGCGTTGTTCCCCTGGCAACGAAAAGTGGGGGGTGGGGGGAGGCAGGAGAAGGGTCAGGGAACAGCGCCTGGCTCCACTCCGGTGCCGTGTAGGCGCTCTCCCACGGCAGGGAATTGCTGAGGCGTTGCTCGCCTCGGATGAGACAGGTGTGGGGCGTGGGCAAGTGTGGGGTCAGAAGGGAGAGCAAAGGTCATTGTACAATGTAGGGCTGAAGAGGTGAATGACTGGCGCAGGCACTTGCAGCAGCAGAAAGCTGCTGAGGCGCTGCGCCCTGCTTCCACTGACTGGCCTCCACTCACCCAGCTGGTATGCAAATCAGATTCCTTTCCCTTCGTTCCCTGCCTTCCCTCCCTTCCCCCCACCCACGTTGGCCACCCTGCCCTGTAACCCAACTGAGCTGCGGATGAGCGGGAAGCAGCACATGAACATGTTTTCCCATTCTCCCCAAAACCTTTTTACTGCCTTTTCCCTCCCTTTTCCCTCCCCTGTCTCCCCTCCCCTCCCATGTCTTACACCTGAGGTGCGGATGAGGAGGTCAGAGAACTGCACTTCAATTTTTTTTCCATTCTCCCCTCTACACCTTTCCCTCCCTTTCCTCCCCCTTTTCCCTCCCTTCTCTCCCCCCAATAAACGTCAATCACCTGAGGTGCGGATGAGCAGATCAGGCGGCCCCACTTGGGAGAGCACGGGCGCAAGCGCAAGGTGCGACTCTATGACATCGCGGTCAATCTGCGCAGCGTTGTTGTGCCAAGGGCAGGGGAGCGAGGGGAGTCAGCATATGGAGGACTGACTGCCGCGTTGTTGTGCCAAGGGCAGGGAAGCGAGGGGAGTCAGCATATGGAGGACTGACTGCCGCGTTGTTGTGCCAAGGGCAGGGGAGCGAGGGGAGTCAGCATATGGAGGACTGCCTACCGCGTTGTTGTGCCAAGGGCAGGGAAGCGAGGGGAGTAAGCATATGGAGGACTGACTACCGCGACGAGTGCGCCAGGCGTGCAGGATGGGGCAGGGCAAAAGGTGTGCCTTTCTGAAATTTCGGCCAATCAGCAGGTGCATCAAGAGCAGGGGGAGCAAGGGGTGTGCATACGATGGGTAGCCTACCAGAATATGTTGCCTAAATGACAGAAAATACCAAGCTGCGCAGTGGGCAGCCAGCGGATGCAGTCAACCTCTGCTTGGTGCAGCTGCAGGTGCCCCTGTGCAACCCACTCCTAAACCCCAATGCCCCTGCCCCCCAACTGCCCCCCAATGAGAGCGCCATGCACTACCCCACGCACCTGATGCGGCTGCAGGCGCCCCTCTGCAACCTGCTGCGCAATGCGCTGCATCGCCATCACGATGTCCTGCTGCCCGCTGTAGCTCAGCGCCACGGTCAGCTGCATGCCGCTGTTTGCAGCGGTCAAGCGCTCCGCCCTGGGGGTGTGGGAAGAGGTGTGGGGACACAGAGTGTGAGCAGGTGTGGAGGCAGGTAGGGAGGAAATGCAGCAGGAACAGCCTTGGAAAGGGTAGGGCTTCAAACTTCAGTGCATGCGCCGCTGCACCATGCCCAGCGCACCTCCTCATGAGGGCTCTCACACTTCGTTCACATGACCACACCTTTTCCACCCCCGGCCCTTCACCCTCCATATGACTCACTCCTGCACCTGCCGCTGCAGTGCAAGCGGCAACCTCTCCAGCTGGCCGATGGCCCTGAAGCAGATGTTGCGGCTGTGCAGCTGTTGCAGCTCCTGTTGTAGCGCGCGGATGACCAGCTGCAACAGAAAGGACACCTCGTCTGGCTCGCGCTGCCAGTTCTCAGACGAAAAAGCAAACACCTGTGTGTGCAGGGGGTGAGGGACGGAAGGGGGCGACCCAAGCGACATGGCAGTCTCATTGACAGTCAGAGGTGACGAGTGAGTTGCAGGCACGCGCATAGCCCTTGCGAATGTCAATTTGCATCCCGAGTATGAATGTCACCCTCGCGGCGCCTACAGCGCGTGGTGTCAGTTCGAGGATGTTGAAGGAATGTGTATCCCCCTCCCCCCACCTCTCCCTCGCAACCCTCTAGCCTCACCGTGAGTGCCTATATCCCCCAGTCGTCGCAGTTGTTGACAGCTGCGTTGAAAGCCTGCAGGCCTGCCTGGTGCCCAAACTGGGTGGCGTACACTGAGGTCTGTGAAACGTCCCTGTACCTCCCCCCTCCCTCTCCCCCTTGGCAGCCGCGTAGTCTCACCGTGAGCGCCTGCATCCCCCATTCATCGCAATTGTTGACCGCTGATTTGAAGGCCTGCAGGCCTGCCTGGTGCCCAAACTGGGTGGCTAGGCCCCGGCGTGAAGCCCAGCGTGCATTGCCGTCCATTATGAGCTGTGCATGGGCGAGGGGATACAGGTGGTCATGGCTCACTTGTTTGTGACGACGAGGGGTGAAGCTATTTGACCCAAAATGCTCTCCCACAGGCCCCGCAGGCGATGCGCGAATCATACGATGACACGACAAGTAAAGAGTATCAGGTGCCGTGTGCATGGGATGAACCATAAGGGAGTTGAGACACCCATGAACCTTTGCCAACAGGGTAACTGCAGAGTAAAGAGGGCACTTCATCAGCAACTCACCGCCACGTGCTTGGGCAGCGCTGCCCCACGCAGGGGCTCCGGAACCAACGCTGCACGCCTGCTGCCGCTGCCGCTCTTGCTGCTGCTGCTGCTGCTTGCCTCTCCGCCGTCATTGCCGCCCCTGCTGCTGCTGCTGCTGCCTGCCCTGCTGCTGTCAGCGAAACTGCCACTCGCGCTGCTGCTGCCGCTATGAACGATTCCGGTGTTGCTGCTGTTATGCATGCTGCCTCTGCTCCCTGTGCTGGCATACATCCTGTCACTGCCACCACTGCTGCTGTTGCCATCAACACTACTAACTGTGTGGCTACTTCTTGCATCGCTTGGACTATGCGTGCTGCCTGTGCCACTTCTGCTGCTGTGATGCCCAAGGCTGCCGCCGTCTATGCAACAGCTGCTGTCAGTGCTGCCTATTCCCACGCCATTTGCCTCCTGCAGACCTGCGTGCTGCTGTTGCTGCTGCTGCTGCTGCTCCTGCTCCTGCTGATGCGGTTGTCGACGCTGCTGCTGCTGTGACTGCTGCACTAGTTGCTGCTGCTCGCTCCAGCCCTGCACCGTGCGCCAGTCTTCTTGCGGCTGCCGCCGCCCAGCCCTTCTTCGCCTGCTGCTGCTTGTGCTGCCCACCAACACATGCACCAAGGCAGCCTGTGGCCCTGCAATCTCCGCTGCTACATGACCATTGGACTGTACCAGAACTGCCGCGTCATGTTGAGCATGCAGTTCGTGCTGCAAGCACGGCAGGGGCGCATCGATGGCCCGGCCCTTGGCGTGCGCTGCATGTCCCGCTGCTCTGAAGTGCCGGTATGAATGACACCATGCTGCAGCCACCTCGGGCCTCGCCCAATCGGCCTCAGGACGCTGGAGCAAGGTGGTGACGATGCGTGTGGGCGTCGATGTGGTCGCTAAACACGGCGGTCTCTGTTCCAACGACCACGAACGCATTGATGACAGCTTGGATTGCAGTGAGTAGCAGCGAGCGATGCCAGCCTGAAAATGATGGCCCACACAAGGATGAAATTCATCACAACTGACAAACCAAGGTTGCCTAATTGCCGGTGCCCAGCCCAACCCGCTGGCAGCGGATCAGCCCCGCCCTGCCGCCGTACGCCACCCATGCGCTGCCCTTGACAGGGTTGGGGCTAGCAGCGCATGCATACAGCACCTGCAGCTCATCCTTGAAGGTGGCACCCCCCTCGGTGCACGTGGCGGGCGCCTTGCCACGCCCAGATGTCCCCTGCAGCCAGACAGACAATGACAGCCTCAGAAAAATGCAGGTGCTGGGCAAAGGGTCGGCAATGGACTTCCCAGGGCAACTGCCTGGCGCGTCCTACAGCTGTTTTTACAGCTGTCTTGAAATGATTGTGGGCCAGTGAAGCTCTGAAAGAAAGAAAGACCTCCGCCCGCAGGCATGCGGTAAGGAGGGAAGCGGTACACAGGAAAACCTGCCCCCACACCCTACCGCTAGTGCAGCTCTGCTTTGCCAGGATGACCCTCTCACCTTGTCCATGCCACCCGCGTAGTACGTGCCGCCGGGGTAGATGCTGGGCGCGGCAGCGGCCTCGGCAGGGCTCAGCACGCACAGCAGGTTGCCACGCCTGCCAGTCAGGAGAATGGAGGACAGGAAAGGAGTAGGAATAAGTAGGTATTGATGATCATGGTGGCACTTTCTGGCTCCAGTGTCATGATGAGCTGTAAGTGACAAAGATGTCAACAGAAGTGATGCGTTGGGCTGGTAAGCAGCATAGGCTCAGTGCCACTGCAGCCATTGACAGCAGCCTCGGGAGTTTAAAGAGTTGAAGGCATGCCCTCAGGACAACTGTCATTCGACGCTACACCAGTGATCCTACGCACCCAACCCAAGCCACTTCGCCCACTTGACAAAGACCCCAGGGGCGTATGCGGCAGCTGCTGTGCGAATCCAAGGCATGCCCTGAGCACTGATGTCCTTGATACCAATCACTTCTCAAGCCCAAGCCAAGCCAATATGCTCACTTGACAAAGCCACCCAGGGGAATGTGGGGCAGCCGCTTGCGTGAGTCCAGCGTCAGCTCAACAATCATCAACACACCGAGGCCATCATCACCGCCATACACGAGGTAGGACAGCTGCTGGTTGTAAGCCAGGCCCCAGAGGCAGCCGGAGTCACGGCCTGAGTGTAGGGGGGGAGTTACAAGCGAGGGACGAGGGGGTGAGAGTGCAGCAGGGGGGAGAGCTGCAAGGCAGCTGTTGGTTGTAAGCCAGGCCCCAGAGGCAGACCGAGTTACGGCCTGGGTGCAGGAAGGAGAGCGGGCAGGGGGAGAGGAAGGCTGCAAAGCTGCGTGACAATCGCTGCTGGTTGTGCGCCGGAGACAGCCTGAGTCAGGGTGGCGCGGCATAAAAATAAAGCATGTGAGAGGAGTACAAATGCAGGCATCAAAAGTCCAGTAACAGCCAGAAAGAACATGGACGTGAGCTGCGCATAGTGTAGTGCAGGGCGAGCACGAGGGGCAAAGCAGGCGCAGGCACAGGCAACCAGGGCCCAGTGAAAACCAACAACACTCCATCTTTTCCCCTGCTTACCGTAGAACATGGACGTGAGCTGTGCGTCCTTGCTGCTGGCGTAGTGCAGGGGGTCGAGGTACAGCAGCCTCAGCGCCCCCTCCTCGTGGCACGAGGCGATGGAGTTGGGGCCCACAATCCAAGTTCCGCAGCGGGTGGGGGAGCGAGAGATGAGCTGCTGCTGCAGGGGCAGGCGCAGGTCCCTACCGAAGGAAAAACAAAGAGGAAGGGGGAAGGGGCAGGATAGAGAATGAAAGAGCAAGTTTTCTTTGAGGCGACACAGGAAAACATACGAGCTGGACATGGAAAAAAGCAGGCATTCTTGCTGCACAAGGGGAAAGTGTCAGTCAGGAAGAAACCTCACTGACTCGAGCAGTCATGTGGGTGTTTCGCCTCCCACTTCGGTAAACCTTCACCTTCGAACCTCAAGGCTGCTCTGCTGGTTGAGGGCATCTGCACCCTGCACTATCCTGCAAGTGGTGCAGAATAAACCACGTCCCTGACCACCCCGGGGTATGCAAAGGCCCATGCACCTGACGTCCCAGATCTTGCAGATGCCCGAGTGTGGCAGCGTCATGAAAGTGTGGGCCTGCAGGTCGTCCACACTTTCGCAGGCGCCCCCACCGGGGCACCAGGCCATGCTCCAGATGGGCGAGGTGTCGGCCCTGTCAGTGCAGGCACAAAGGCACAACAATCCCTTTGGAATGAAATGTCTTTGCAATCCCAGTGATGAAATGTAAAACTCCTTGAACACACAGGCAAACCAGGACAGTGACATAGCTCACTTGCATGCCTATGGAGCGGGCGACGGCAGATACAAAGTGGCCAAAGGAGGTTGCCGTAGACAGGTGATACCTTGGTCTTGGTGGCATCGTGGAGAGGGGATGCCATGCCAACCACTCACCACAGCTCACCGTTGCCACACCATCACACTTCCAGCAACCGCCACCCAACCTCCCACACACTCACTGTATCTGGAACAGGCACACCAGCTGCTGCAGGGCGCTGCCCGGCAGCTTCCAGCCAGCTACCATGCCGTCATAGCAGCCCACCAGGAGCAGCAGCGACTGCTGACCACTGCTGGACCCTAACCCTGACGCCCCAGCCCCTGATCCAGTGTCCGTTGCCCCGCCCGCCCCTGGCCCGCCAACCCCGGCGCCGGCGCCGCCACCGCCCCCAGTCTTGCTGCTCGTGTGAAGCCGCTGCCACGTTGCAGAGCAGGGCATGCTGCCAGCAAGCATGTCCCGCGTGATGCAGTACTGCGGCGGCACCCTAACCGCCCTTACCCCCGCAACAGCCGTAACCGACAGCCCCGGGGCGTCGCCCCCTTCTGCCTCTGCGCCTGTTGCTGCATCCGCCGCATCTCGCCCTTCATCTGCTCCTGCATCGCCCTCCGCAGCTGATGTGTCCCCCGTCTTGCGCTTCTTGGAAGGGCCCGGTGTTTCCGTGTGCTGGGCGGCGTTGCCTGCCCCTGCGCTTGCCCCTGCTGCTGCCCCTGCGCCTGTCCCTGCCATGCCATCTAGCGGCGGTTGATTTACCGCCGCCTGAGCCTCCAGGTCAGACGGGTGCGGTACACATATCACGTGCACCTCACACTTGCCCGTCACGACCGCTAGCACACCCACGCTGCGCAGGAAGTTCCCCGATCCCGTACCACTGCCCTCGGCACCACCAGTAGAAACCCCAGCACCAGAGCCTGCGTCGCCCGCCCCGGCCCCGCCCCCGGCCTGGACAGTGAGCTGTTGCGGCGTGATGTGAAGGGCCTCGGGGTGGGGGCACCACTTGACGTCCCATGCGACGCAGCCGTCGTGCATGAGGCACATGGCGACATGCGGTGCGACTCCGGTCCCCACCCCTGCCTCTGCCCCACCAGCCCCTGCCCAAGCCCCTACCCCTACGTTACCAGCTCTTCCCCCTGCTCCTGCATTAGCTCCTGTCTCGGCATCGCCAGCCCTTGGGCCACCTATCCTTGAGCCGCCGCCTGCCCCTGCACGACCAGCTCCTGCTGCAGCCCCTGGCCATGCCCCTGAGCTGCTACCTGTCCCTGCATGCGCAGGTGTCCAGGGCGCTTGACAGCGGGCACAGCTGCTGCTGTGGGGCAGCGCCCAGATCTGCACCGCGCCCTGGCCCTGCAGCGGCTGGCCCACCCGGGTGCGTGTAACCCCCGCAGGGTACACAGACGCTGCCAGCAGCTCCCAGGGCAGCGTTTCTGAAGAAGCGGTTGTGGCATTGGCTGCTGCAGCTGCTGCAGGGCTGGAGCCTGCTCTGGCGCTGGGCCGGCCTGGGGCTGCTTCTGTGGGTGGCGGAGGGAGGGGGCAGAAGTCCATCGCCCAAACCAGGCCACCGGTGTTGAGCAGTGCATCCACCACATGGTCTGGCCCAGTGCCGCTGGTGAGGTCAAGAGCGCTCATAGCAGCCTTGCATGGCGGCCCCAGCTGCAGCACATGGGACTGGAAGCGCTGCAGCTGCTGCTTGGCCGGTGAGGCGTCAGCGTCATACGCCGCTGCTGCTTTGGGTGCGCCGCGGCCAGAAGTGGAAGGTAGCCGCAAGTCTGGCGAGGTGGCATGGAACAGGGCCTCAGCGGTGCCTGCAGGCAGCAGCTCCACCTGCAGCGGTGCTTGCATGATGCGCAGGGCAAGCGCTGCACGCAGCGATGCGGGATGATGGCGCTCGCGTGTTGCAACAGCTGATTTTGACATGCCACACTCAGCCCTCGGGTGTGAACATCAGGTTGTCGGACAACAAGCCTGCTTGTGACGAATAACTTCCCACAATTGGTAATAATTGCGGGTCTGTTTGTGATGTGCAAACTTCTCCTGCAGCTGCTCACGGTGTGGCAGCACCACGTATGGGTCAACCTGCAGCAGCGCCAGCTACTCCTACACCTACTCTTGCTCAGGTGAGCCAAGGCGTCCCCCACTGCTGGTCCCTGCTTGTCCTGACCAGCCAGGGCTTTGAACCCTGGTTGAGGATCCTCGGTGGAGGAGGCCGCAGACTGTGGCTTCAGCTGGTGTCTGAACGCTGCCAGAGGCCTCCCACATCAACACACATCTTTCCACACATCTTTCTTTCTGTCCAACAGCGGCACACCTGCCCCTGCACCCAGAGGCTTGCAGCTGGCCTGCAGGCCAGGTCTACCCATACCCCCGGGGGCCTGCAGGCCAGGTATACCCCCATCCCCAGGAGCCTGCAGTACCTGCAGGCCAGGTGTACCCCTATCTGTACCCATACCCCTGCCCAGGTGTACCCCTATCCCCAGGGGCCTGCTGGCTAGGTGTACCCCATCTACCCCGCCGGCGCCGGCTATGCGCCAGGACAGGTCATGATGCAGCCGATGCAGCCCATACCTCAGCAGCAGGGGAAGGTTGTCACTATCTACTAACCACCAGGGGCAGGGCCCACGGGCCCACCTCCATCGCCGTCCCCGATGTGCGGCCGCCTTCGCGTCCGCCCACAGCCGGCCAGGCCGTCCCTGGCGTTTACCCCAGCCACCCCAGTGCCCTCGACACCCCGCCTTCCGCCAACACCGCCAGCGTTGCGTACAACCCGGGCAGCTGCAACCCCTGCAGGTACCCAGCACCTCCAACCCCGCCCACCCCGTCATGCCTCCAGTCTCAGGGGTCGATGCGTCGTCATCGTGGCCCCCGCCAGCGGGCGGGCCCGCCGCCCTACCGCCCACCGCCGCTCATTGTGTGACCTCTTCATCCCTCAAAGTTTATGACCAGGACTAGTTGAGTGCTTGCCTGTCCAAAGGGCAAGATAAAGGGCATGCTTGCTGCATACCGTAAATGCCCTTAGCTTTAGGTCCTTAATATCGTTTTTTGGGTCTGCAAGATACTGCTGCGTGATTGAATAATAATGCGCGGTGCAAGTGGGCCGAATAAAAAGGTCGATTGAGGGCCTGGCTGGCATGTGCAGGGGTTGAACCACACCTTGACCGCCAACAGCTCGCAACAGCAGCACGCGTGCGTACGCAACCACGCACGTGCGTGGTGGTGCATCCTGCCAGTCGCTGCCAACATGGCAGACGATGGCAGCTTTGCGCTGAAAAATGACAAAGCCCAACGCAACATAGCCCTGCAATTTCGTAACTTCATCGGTTGCAACCTTCAGATTGAGTGGTCATTGCTTCCCGTTGTCTTCAATACCCCGCCCGATTGGGTGGCCGGGTGGCCTCTGTAACGATCTCTCTCTCTCTAGCCACGTTCATGCGCCCTCTATCTGCGGAGGAGAAGGCCACTAAGGTGGCCAACGAGAAAGCAGCCATGGTCAGAGCCAGGCAGCGTGCAGCAGAGGCAGCAGCAGCAGCAGCGGCACAGAAGAGGAGTCCTGGGCGCCCCAGGAAGGTCGTGGCACCACTATCGGCCCTTGCACCGCTGACGGCTGTGCAAACTGCAGACGTGCCCAAGAAGCAGTGACACAACTGGTTCGCAGCACCAGGCCTTAACAGTGACTGAAGATCAGGAGGTGGATGAGTGCGAGGCAGATGACGATGATGTGTCACTGCAGCGGGTGGTGGCGGCCATGCTGGCTCGTCAAGCAGGGCAGCCCATGCCTCAGGTTGCACCGCAGGATACTGATCCTTTGTTTGTGCAAGCTGACACAAGGGCTGTTCAGATCAGCAAGATGAAAGACCGTGCGCTGGCAGCTGCAGCAGCAGCACTGATGGGAGCCATGGATGGGGATCAGCAGCTGCAGGCTACTGAGAAGACCAAGAGGAGGAGGCAGCCCAAGAAGCCAGACCAGGGGCAGGCCCCTCGCAAGAGGGGGCGGCCCAAAAGGTCAAAGAATAAGCCCAGGGCTGCAGCACTAGCAGCGCCTGACGAGGAGGTAGAGGAGGAAGAGGCGGATGAAGGCGTAACATCTGATGACAGCCAGAGCTACAGCTCGAGCTGACAGGCGATCTATTTTTGACTGACTTGGGTTCGGAACTGATGGCTGTGACTTGGTATGACTTTGATCTGTATCTGTATTTTTATGCGTCCTCTCAATAATAATAAAAACAAATCACTAAGTCAGAACACCCTTGCTGCATCATAGGCCTAGCAGTCCTATGGTTACATCCTTATCGCATGCTGCTGAGGAAAAGCAGCCAAATTTTAATTTGACCGTGACCGGCCAAACATTGCTACTTTGCCTGCGCGAACTAAAAAACAAAGGGATTTTGGCCGCAGGATAGCAAAAATATCAATATTTTCCCTTGCGGCGCTTAGTAAAGAAATCGCAATTAATTTTGCTGCGCGAAGGCTAAGGGCATCTACGGTACATACACGGTACATAATATTCAATGTGTCAATAGTTTCAAGCCGGTGATTGATCCTGTTCGCTGCCGGGCAACATGCTACAACATGCTGTGCGCTGACTGTGGTGTGTGCGTTGCTGGGATATGATAAATCATTGCAGACGCTTCTCAATTCATAAACATTGCTCTCAATTCACTGAACAAGCTGTGCAGCACTGCCTGTGCTTGGCATGCATGACTGACGATGATTCACTGTACTAACAACGTTGACCTGCACGGTCAGCTTTCAACGTCCTTCTTTTCGACGTGTTGCATGAATGCCTCGAGATGGCTGCCCTGTTGCAGCAAAATGCAAGCTGTGCAAGAGGAGGATTTGCAACTCATTATCTTCTGCTGACCTTTGGCCGCGCCCCAATGACCCCCACTCGAAACTCACACCCCTGGCCGACAGCGTACTGGCTCATTGGAACCGTTTGGCACTGCTCTGTGCGCCCATAGAGCGCGCCCCCCGCACAAGCGCATCGCGCACACCCTGTTGCTCCGAGGCCGCCTTCGAGAAGCAAGACAACAACTTGTCTGCCGCGATGGAAGGACGCACGACGTTCATGTCCCTGCACGGCCAGGCGGCTTTCGTGGCAGGCTTTATGCTGCTGCTTGTGTCACCCGTGCCGGCCGGCGCATTCACCTGCTACGGCTGCAGCAACTGTGGCCTTTACTCATGCAGCGCATGCTCCAGCACCTCGTATGGAGATGCATGCAGCTCGACTGGCTACTCCTACACCTACTCCTGTGGTGGTAAGCTTACAGTGGGGTTGCACTTAACAGAGAGGGAAGGGAGCGTCCCCTACTGCCACTCAAACTGAACTGTTCAGCTTGGTCATGCTTGCCGACACAAATAGCAAGCTCCATAGGCAGTGGCAGGTCATGGCAGCATGACAATCAGTCACAGTTGAATACACGCACAGGCCAGCACTGGCAGCATGCCACCATCCCCCCGCCCCTGTTACCTGCTCCTTCCGCGCCCTTCCCCCTCCCCACGCCACCCGGCCCTCTGCCCTGCGCAACTCCCCCCTTACCCTCCCCAGGCTGTGACTACTGCAGCGGCGGCACCTGCACGAACTGCCTCAGCTGGAGCTGCACAGGCACCCCCACGGCATGGGTCAACCTGCCCCTCATCCTTGGCCTTGTACTGGGCGTCGGCATCCCCGTGCTTGTACTGGTAGTGGTACTGATCGTCTGGTGCCATGCCAGGCGCCACGAGCGCATCGAAGCCGCAATAATTGCCCAGCAGCCTCCGCCCCCCACGTACCCGTACCCCGCGGCCCCCCCAGCGGCCACAGTGGTGGCCACAACACCCTACCCGGGCACAACATACGGCCCGGGAGTCCAGGTAACGACGCAGTCAGCCGCTGTGGTCCAGCAGCAGGGGGGCGTTTACACCATCTATTACTCAACGGCTGGCGGCCCCGCCGCGGCCGCCCCTGTCCCCGCCGCAGTGGTGCAGCTTGCCGCTCCCCTGCAGCCCTCAAGCGCTGCCCCAGGTGATGCCAAGCCACCAGGTGTGCCTGCTGCGCCTCACGCCCCTGCCCCTGCCCCTGCTGCCTTTGGCTACACCGGTGCCGCCGTTCCCCTGGCACCAGGCCCCGCCGCCCACCCAGCACCACTGGCGTCGCAAGCCGCTGCACCCACACCCGCCGCCCCTCCGGCACCTATGGCGTCATAAGCCGCATGCTTCCACCCATTCTTGCGCTTGCACCCATACATGCTTCCCCACTGACGCCTGCATCATCACTTGTGATACGCGAGCCAACTTGCAGCACCTCTGATGCATCAAGGCACACATGCCAGAGCCATCACAATGACTTTGTGTCTGAGAGAGCGGGGGTGCGCCCCAAGTGGAGGTGGCCAGCAAGGCCATGGCTGCCACATGGCCAGTTGGCCACATGGCCAATTTGCAAGTTTGCTTATTTAAATAAGCACGTCGGTAGGCGTTCAGCAAGCTTCGCAATACATTGCGCATACGCCACGTCCTGCGCAGGACATACATGGTGAAGTTGCCGCACATTTGCGGCTGCCACCATCATAAATGGTAATGGTCAAGCGTGTGTCAAGGCGGTTGCACGAAGCAGGTGCACTGAGGCGGTTGACTGAGGCACATGCACCAGAGCCGAACCTCAGAAGCCGGCAGCAGAGCATCTGCATAGCAACGCTTCAAAAGTACAGCTTTCCTTTTATCCAAGGGCCTGGTCAATAATCAGTTGATGGCATGTTAAGCTGCTTCTTCATGCAGCCTTGTCGCTGCATACTGTCTCATACCTTCATCCTGCAGCCATTAGCCAACATATAACAAAGCATGATGCGTTATCGCGTCGCAAAAGTTTGCGCATTGGATTTCCATGGGCGTTTGACATGCCATAGCTCCCCTGCATACTGCACATGAGCACGCCTCCCTTCAGCCTCCCCCAATTACATTGATCGCCCGGCGGAGCGCACCCCTACATCTACATCCTTTGTTGCCGTGTCCTGGCAACGCACTTTCTCCTTCTCAGCTCCTTGTAAGGCACAGGCATATAACACGCACCGCTGTCTGAGCCTACTCAGCATACTAGACGAGTGCTACTTATGGCTGCTCATTAGCTTTGCACCAGTGTTCAAGGTTCAAAGTTGCAACCCTTGGTTTCAGAAGGGCAACACCCAACATGGAATGCTCAGGTCAACACAACACGATCGATGATGTGAAAAGCAGAAAGCACGCCTCGTCCGTTGGCACGAGCGCTGTCCAGCAAGTGTGAACAGTGCCGTTGATGGGCCTGTAGATCAAACCAGGCACTCCTGCACTGGTTCAAGTGTGGGCCTATCGTGTGCGGGGTGGTAGTAAATGCAGACATGCAGGCAAGAAACCAAGCATGCCCCAAACGGCATCCGAATAGCATTGAATTCTTGGTTGGCCAAGAGCAATCTCAGGCACAAAAGAGCCGCAGGGATGCAACAGCCCCAGGCCTAAAAAGTGTCTCTGCTCAGTGCTCAAGGGCTGTTGCTATGCCTACAGAAGCCCGAGCATGGTTTCTTATGGCCATGCATGGCGCCATGCACGCAGACCGCAGCTGCAGCTGGGACAAAAGGCGCGCCCACAATTGCAACCAGCCATTGTCGCAACAGCAACACAAGGCACTGCTAGCACCACCGCAACTCCTCGCTCAACCTGCTGCCACCTTCCCTCAGCTCCTCATCACCGCGTTGGTGCTGAGGCTGGTGTTCATGGTGCCAGGCACCCAGCCGTTGTTGAACGCGTACGAGAACTCGCCCACCTGGCCCTCCCTACTGGAGTCCCACTCCACCGACCTGGGTCCCCTCTCCTTCAGCAGTCGCTCCTCCTCTGCATTCAGCAGCTCGTACACCATTTCGAGGAGGCGGCCCTGCGACAGCTCGGGGATCTCCTTGGCCTGCACATGACCAGGAGCAGGGAGCAAGCCACGTTGTATGTTACTTCTTAAATCAGGCGTTTTGCTCCACTGTCCCTGAAAAGATGGCAGCCAATAAACCGTCCCTAGCATTCGCCAAAACGTCCCACCCAAGCAAGGTTGAGCAACACGCCTGCCCTTTCCCAGTCCTGCAGCAACAGTCTGCCTACCAACAGTTGTCTACGAAAGGCTGCTGCCCACCTCCTTGAACATGACCTTGCCAGGTGCGCCACATGCCATGAGCTACGCCCTCTCCCCTACTCCATGGCAGAACCAATCACCACCCAATCACTCACCTCCTTGAACATGACCATGTCGCCACGGGCCAGGTACGCCACATGCGTGGGCCACGACTCGAGGCCGTCGAAGATGTGCGTGGCGTACAGCACTGTGGCGCCGCGCGTCTCGCACTCCTCGCGCAGGAATGTCAGCAGCTCGGAGCGGCCCAGCACGTCCAGGTCGACGGTGATCTCGTCAAGCAGCAGCACCTGTAAGGTGGAGGGTGGGCGGCGTGAGGGGGTTAGGCACAGGAGGAATAAGGTTGTTGTGACAGACCCGAACTGGCCCAGCACATCCAAGTCGGCGGTGATCTTGTTGAGCAGCAGCACCTGTAAGGTGGAGGGTGGGCGGCGTGAGGGAGTTATATGCAGAGAGGACAGGAGTGTGGCAACCCGCCCAGCACGCCACAACCGGCGCTGATCTTGTTGAACAGCAGCACCTGTGCAGCACAGGACGAGCAACACTGGGCTTCGATGGAAGCAGAGCACGACTGAATCGGCAGGCCTTGAGAGAAGCTGCAAACAGACGCCGTCGCGTCCTCCACTCCCCCGCCCTTCTGAACCACGCCCGCGCAGGCTTGCACGTGCCTCCTCGCACCCTGAGCTTCAGCCTGTTGGCACCAAGACCAAACTTCCCTGCCCCACACCCTGTGCCACTAGCGTCTGAAGGCTTGAGCAGGCCCACGCAGATCTGCACACACCTCCTCTGCCCGTCGGACACTTGGTGCATGCACCTCGTCAAACCCTGACCTAATACCTCGCCTAACCCCCCTCCCTGTGCCACTCACGTCTGAAGGCTTGGGC
>JAWZTI010000506.1:10279-26798 GCA_039880955.1 Chlamydomonas urium
CTCCTGCCCGACAGGGGGCCTGTCAGGCAGAAGCCCGTTTACCGCAGCCGCTGCTGCAGGAAGGATGACCTCGGGCTGAACAGACGAAAAGTCACTGCCCGAGTTGCCCTTCTCAGCGCGCACCACAACCATGACAACCCGCCGCACTGCTGCCTCCAGCACCTGCTTCGCCAATGCCATGGAGACCTGGAACGTCCTAGGCGCTGCGCGCATGGACTGCGGATGGGTGCGCCCACCCTGCGCTGCCTTCCTCCGCTTCGCCTGGCTGCCCGCGCCACCAGCCGAGGCATTCCTGGGCCGCTGCGTGACGAAGTCATCGCCATGCGCTGCGCTGGTGCCGCCCAGCGGCGGCCCGTCGTGGGATGGTAGGGCCGCCAGTCTGACCCGCAAGGCTGTAGTGACGTGCAAGCGGCAATATAGCGTGCCGCAGCGCTAAGAGAAAATTACCCCGCCGCGAACCCCGCCGCAGACAGAGACAGACAGAGGGGGTTACAGGGAGCCACCGGAACTGGCG
Source organism: Chlamydomonas urium (assembly GCA_039880955.1). Lineage (NCBI taxonomy): Eukaryota > Viridiplantae > Chlorophyta > Chlorophyceae > Chlamydomonadales > Chlamydomonadaceae > Chlamydomonas > Chlamydomonas urium. The sequence continues at coordinate 10,794 of JAWZTI010000506.1, forward strand.
GGCCGAGAGAGAGAGAGATCGTTACAGAGGCCACCCAATCGGGCGGGGTATTGAAGGGGTATTGACTGGCGGGCCGCCGCGAAAATGGAGAATTCTCTCGTGGTAAGTGTATAATAATTAGAACTACCTCCAGTCATCATGAGGTCCAGTGGCGCAATGGATAGCGCACGAGACTTCGGTTCTCGGGGTTGCAGGTTCGAGTCCTGTCTGGATCAAGTTTTTGCAAGCCACGATTGTGGGTGGCTTCTATGCTGCACAGATTATACACGGCCGCATTGACAACATGCGGGCCAGGAGACAGATCTCACGCAACTGCTCGACCATATCTATTCAGTTTGTATGTGACCTCTCAGATCTGAGCTGTTATGAAGGGTCGTTGGGGGGGAGGCGGCCAGCTGGTGGCCATGCTAGCCACTCCAGTTGTCAGCTATCCACCCCGTCATGAGAGGTGGTGGTGCTACAAGGGAGAGGTGGGGGAGCTGGAACCTTGCCAACTGCCACCTACCCATCACCAACAGTGGTCCAGTTTCCAGGCCACCAGAAGGTTACCAGGCTGTGTATGCAGCAGCAGACCGGGAGCGTCTGATGCTGCTGTGCGACAGGTGCCACGATGGGTACACACGCGTGTTTGCGCAGCCTGCCTGACAGCTGCTGAGAAGCTGCTAGGAAGCTGACTCAGTCCAGGCTTGTATAGCCTGCACCTGTACGCCCACCGTGCTCACAGCCCGCGACAGCTGTCACGGCGTATGGCTGCAGTGGGCGTATGACTTCAAACATGTTGCCACCTGATGGTGACTGGTTGCAGATGACTTTGGCATGACCTTTGCATGAGCCGGTAGCTCCGCGCAGCATCATGTGTGTACCTGCCTTTATGGCAGCCAAGAGAGCTGGCACGCCGGCGCAGTTCAAGCGGGCTGTGCTTATCAAAGTTCAGTGGGTTAGACCAGCGGCGAACTGACCCTATTTGCCTTGCGGCCTTCGCCTCTGCCTTTTGCCCTATGACTGGCCTTCGGGCCGCTTTGCTTGTGCTTCTGAACAGTCTTTTCTGCCTGTTTTGGCTTGGGACCCCTTGGGGGTTGCCTTGCGACGCAGGCTGGCCGCCCCCTTGACTGGTGGTTGATTGCCCTGCTGCTTGGTGGTGTTTGACGCGCCATTGCGCTGTTGTGCTGCACCTCCTTGCAGTGGGGTTGCTGTTGCTTGTTTGGGTCTTGGGGGCAGCTGGCCCCCGCTGCTCGCGCGAGGGGCCCTTGTTGTTTCCCTTTCCCGAGTGCTTCGTGGTTTCCTTTCAGTGCCGCTGCTTCCCTTGTTTCCCCCCTCCGCCAGTTCTGGTGGCCCCCTGTAACCCCCTCTGTCTTGGGGCGTTTTTTAGGCTGTGTCCCTTGCTCTCTCTTTTGGCGGCCCTCTGTAACCCCCCTCCGCCTGTCTGCATCAAAGTACTTTTTGCTGAAGGGTGTGCAGACATGATCCTGGTCCTCACGTGCATTTGCAAGTGCTGGTCACGTGATCAAGCAATGCTACTCTAGCATGACACCGCACGCGCCCCTAGCACCTCCACAGAACCACATACCCAGCTCAGCATGGTTACGCAACGAAGCCCGTTGCCCAAGGATCCCTGATGCCCTGATCTCGATTGGAGGGAATGGAAGGAAGGACAGACTCGGGACCAGGCAGAATGGCAAAGCTGTGTGATACCAAATGTCATGGGAGGCCTTAGAATGAGCTCAGGCGTGCTCACACAACGAGGCCCCGTCCCCCATTGGGGCAACGGGCTGGGAGGCATGGGCACCGCTTTGCAGGACAGCTTGTTGCAAACTAGGCACGCCATCAGTATGAACACCATCTTCCTCTTCCGTCACATACTGCTGGCGTGCCTCACGTTCTCACACTGCCCCATGGTGCACTCACATCCCGTTATCTCTAGAACCCCACCGCCGCACCCACCAGGGATCTGCCACCCGCCACACCCTGCCCACCCCGCCGCACAATGCTTGTCCTATCAATCAAATTGCCTTGCCGGCCGCATCAGTGGTGTGCCTGGCAGCTGTGGAGCGCAACCGCCAGGCTATGTGAAGGCACACAGGCAGTGCAAGTTTCTCGTGTATGAGGAGTCCTTTGCACTGTACTCTTACTTCCTGTTTCGTTCTGTGACGTTTCTCGCACACAAGGCTAGGAGCGATACCCATGCTCCCCAGCCTGTTGCCTCGGGTGCCTTTAGGGGAGGGGGCCTCACACTGTAAAGACGCTCAGCAGAGCCCTTGGGCATGTATGTCTTAGCAGAACACACCACTTGATTACATCGCGCGCTGGAGCACAATCTATGTACAGCAGCACCGAGGGTTGGCCGTCAAACAACACCTTTCATGATGCAATCCCAAGGTGACATGCGATACAGCTAAAGACAACTAGAGCCTGCGCCGATGGCGGCGCTGCCGTGCACGAGCCAGCCCATGCTTCATACAGCAGGCAACAAATGTCAGTGCGCTAAGGCTGGCGGTGACTTCATTTGAGTTACGTGCACATGCGCCTGTGTCAGCAACATCGCTTGAATGGTACCCAGGGTAGCGGTGCAGCAGCGGCTGCAGGCCGCATATCACAGTCAGTGTTACCCGACCCCAAGTCCCCATGCCCAAAATGGGCCAAGTCTCTCTTTCTTCCATTCTGATGATGACAAACAAATTCGGGCCAGGTCACGGCGGCCCTTGCGCTTGTGCTCAGCACATGCCCCAGCACTTCTTCTTCGCGTCCACCTGCTCCGGCTCCGGCTTGTTCTGCGCTGCCTCCAGCGCCGCCTCCAGCTCCTCCACCTTCTGCTGCAGCGCCCTCAGCTTCCTCTTTGTTTCTGTCAGCTCCGTCTCCAGCTCAGACGCAAGCTCGTCTTTGGACTTGAGGCCGCGGTCGGCCTTGGCGGCAGCAGCAGCGGCCTCCTTGGCTTCATCGCGCTCCTTCTTGACCTCTGCCAGCTCCGCCTGCAAACCGGCAAGCAAACACGCAACTCATCATTGTGAGGTTGTGCCATTAAGGTTGCAATTGGCTTGCTGCAAGCGAGTCCCTGTGTCTTCCAGCGGCAGATGCACATGCGTCTAGTGCCTCCATTACCCCCAATCCTCACCTCGAGCGCCTCAACACGCTCCTGCATCGCCTTGGCCTGGGCCATCGCCTCAGCCAGCTGCCTCTGCAGCTCCTCCACCTCCTTGGTACGCTCCTGTAGCTGCCGCCTGGCTTCCTCCAGCCCTGCCACGCCCAACCCCAGCTTCTCATTGGCCGCGTCCAGGTCAGCCTTTGACTGCGCAAGCTGCTGCTCGCGTTCCTGCAGCTGCTGCCTGGCTTGTTCTAGCAGGGCCAGCAGGTCCTGGTAATAAGGCTGCTCTGCAGAGTGCTTGGCCTCGTGCAGGGCATGCGCCCTTGCAATGTCCCAGGCCTGGTTGTAGATCAGCAGCCAGGAGTCAAACAGCGTGCCGGTGTTGAGCATCGAGCCCTGTTGCAAGGCAGGGGTGAGGGTGAGGGGACAGGGTCAGGAGGAGGGAGAAGCAAGGCCTTGAGCTGAGCAGGTCTGTATCAGGCATACAGGTGCATTTGCACAGTGGCAAAACCTGGTGCATGGCCAAGGATGAGCCGGGGGCACAGCGATGAGCACAGAGCAGGCGCGCAAGGTGTGCAAAGTGTGGCTGGCGATGCCGGCAGAATACGCACCTGAAGCACCGGCAGCATTGCTGCAGCGTGCAGCAGCCGCTTGCGTGCCATGTCCGACCCCTCGTCTGCGGCCACAGCAGTGTCAGCAGGCTGGGCCGCCACCACAGCCACCTTGACCTCAACAGCTGGCACAGCCACAGCCTTGGAAGCAGGCAGGCTGCGGGACTCTGGCTCTGCAACCTCATCCACAGGTTGAAGGCGCTGATCCAGCGGCAGCACGTCATACTCGACCGCACCTGCCATTGCCCTTGCGACTGCTTGGGCGATGGAGTCAGTTAAACTGACCGCCACCCCCTCCATCACCTCCTTCACAGCCACCTCAGTGTCTGTGCGGAGGACTAGACCCTGACTGCGCGCAGACTGCAGGGATGATGCCTGCGCCAGTCCCGCTGCTATCGACGCTGTTGAGGCCTCTGCCTCTGGAGCAGCGTCCAGCAGGCCTGACGCCTCAGTCCTCTGACTGCGCACAGTGACAGCAGACGGGCCACTCTGAAGCGCCCCACCTTCAGCCATAGGGAGCTGGTCCAGCGGCAGCACTTCGTAATCCACCGCACCTGCCATCGCCCTCGCGACCGCCTGCGCAATGGTGTCAGTGAGGTTGACCGCCACGCCCTCCATGACCTCCTTGACTACCGCCTCCGTCTCGGCACGCAGGCCTAGACCTGTGCTGCGTGCCGTCTGCAGGAATGACGCCTGCACCGCACCCGCTGCCTCATCATCAGCCTCTGCCTCTCCTTCCTTTGCCCCAGCCTCCTCTGCACCCTCTGCCGCCTTGTATAAATTCTTTAAGGCGGACTGCTGCTGCTTGGCATCGCCATCGCTGCCGGCCGATGCTCCTGGCAGTGTGGGGATGGCCTGTGGTCGTACCAGCAGCGCCGCGTCTTCCATGTCCTCCACAGCCTCGCACACTGCGCCAAGCCCTGTCGCCGGCGCATCCGCTGTGCCCCGCCAGTCAACTCCCTGCGCGCTGCTGCTGGCCTCAGCAGCTACCCCTGTGGACTGCAGCACCGCGTCCTCAGCCCCCTGTGCACCCTGACTGGGCTGCACATCCTCCACAGACGGATCACCTGCAGCATTCCTTGGCCCTGCCTCCTCGGTCGGCACCTCCTGCATGTCTGTGTCCTTGGCCTGCTGCTCTGCCGTATCGGGCGTATCAAGATGCATACCCTGGTCCTGACTCTGGTCCCCTTCAGCTGGCAGCTGCTGCGCCTCCGCCTGCTCTTGTTCCTGCTCTTGGTCCCCTGTCTCCATTGTCTGCTGCTCCTCCTGCACCTGCTCCTGCCCCTGATTCTCCTCCTGCCCCTGGATCTGCTCCTGTTCCTGTTCCTGCTCCTGCTCCTGCTCCTGCTCCTGCTGTTCTTGCGCCAGCTCGCCCTGCGCTTCTTGCTTGGGCCGCTCTGCAGCATCAAGTACCTGCTGTGGGCCATTTGCTTCATCCTCCACCAAACGCTTTCCAGAGCTTAGTTTGCTTGCCTGCCTGCTCGCCTGCACGCTTGGCTGCATGGTTGCCTGTCTGCTCGCCTGCCTGCTCGCCTGCCTGCTCGCCTGTCTGCTCGCCTGCCTGCTCGGCTGCCTGTTGACCTGCCCGCTTGGCTGCTTGTTTGCCAGCCCCTGCTGGGCAGCAGACGATGCTGCCTGACCTGTCGACGGGTTGCGCGTGGCATCCTGAGTACCCTGGGCAGCCGCACCCGCTCCCTGATCCTGCTCACTCCCCTCAGCAGCCTGGTCACTCCCCTCGGCAGCCTGCGAGGCTGCTTCATCAGCCGGCGCCTCAGGGGCATGCTTGCGTGGAACCAGACCATACATGCCGTCAATGGCATCTGCCAAGGCACTGAGGTTGACCGCCATGGCGGCGGCAGACTCGACGTTCCCACCCTTGAGCTGGCTCTGCAGGCCCAGGGGGGTCGCGCCCTTGACGTACACTGCACCCGCGGCGTTGATGCCCAACACCAACTGCTGGCTGTAGGTGTGCATGTGGTCAAACAGCTGGCGCACCAGGGCCATGCCCTCCTCGCACTGCTCGATGGTGTTGGCACCCGCAAACGTCCACCTGGCAGCAAGCGACTGCAGGCTGTCGAGCGCCGGCTCAGCAAAACGCAGCAGCGCTGTGTACTGCTCCTCGGCAATGGCTGCCAGGTCGCACACGAGCTCCAGCGCCGCACTGCTGGGTGACTTGCGGGGTTGGTGGGTGAGGATGCTGCGGCCCATGGCCGCCTTGTCGCTCAGCACCCGCAGCAGCCGCTGCACGCCACCTGCCGCCGCCCCTGCATCCTTCAAGCCGGAGTTAACGGCGGTAATCCTTGAGAGTGCAGGATCAGTATCAGCGCCAGGCTGCGGCGTTGGAGCAGGCGTGAGGCAAAGGGCCAGCACAGATGCCAAGGCGCGCACGAGCTGCGCCCCCGCAAGCTGCAGCTGCTGCAGCAACGGCGACAGCGACGGCAGGCCCGAGCCCGCGAGCGGATCGTCTGGCAGCTGCGCAAACAGCTTGTCCATCAGCACGCCCTCCAGCACCACCGCATCGCCCTGCACTGCGCTGAGGCCCTGGACGCGTGCCTGCGCCTTCGTAAGCAAAGCCAGCGCCTCCAAAGCCTGCTGCTGCGATGCAGCGTCCTCTGCACCAGTGGCACCTGGGGAGTGCAGGTAGCGTGGCATGGTCTTCACCCAGCTACCGTCCGCATCGCCGGCGGACTTTACCCCACGCCTCGTCCTCTTGTTGCTGCGCCTCACAGGCCGCTGACCCTTGCCGCCCAGCCGGGGCCTTGATGCTTCTGCTGCCTTCTTCCCCCTGCGGCCCTTCCACTTCACTGTGGGTAAGTCACGCACGCTGCCGACGCCATCCACAAATGCTGCCTCGGCCAAGGCGGGCAGCTGCTCCTTGGGCACGCCCTCCAGGATGTTCGTGCCCCGCTTTGTCAACTTCCCCTTAGCTGCCCTGCTGGCCCGCTCCTCCAGCTCTGCAGACTGCGCACGGGACTGGAAGTCCGAAATGGCGATCTTGGGCGCCTGCTTGTCTTGCGCCGCGTCGCTGCTCGCAGGGGCTTTTCTGGGCGCGAGCGTCGTCTCAAACACGGGGCCGCCTGCATCGGCTGCACCCATCCCGATCAGCCCTGGGCCCTTGCTGCCCCACCATGAGCGCCCGCCGCCACTGGCGGTGGCGCCTGTGATAACACCATCTGGCACCTGGCTGCCGATCAGCAGCGCCCCTTCCGTCTGGGCATCCAGCCGCTGATACACGCTTGCCAACGCTGCCTGCAACTCTGCAAGCTCTGGGCTGAGGTATGCAGCACCGTTGGTGTCACCGTCAGCTCCCTGCTGCGTGTCCGCCCCCTGTCCATCGGCCCCATCGGCCCCAGCGTCCGCACCATCACCCGCTTGTGAGCCATCGCCGCCACCACCATCGCCGGCGCTGCTGCCATCAGGCAGCTGGGTGCCAGGCTTCATCACGGCGGCTGCTTGCGCAAGCGCTGCTGCGTCTGGCCCCGCACCACCCCGCGCCTTGGCCATGTCCTCGGCCAGCTGAGCCATCGCCTCCAGTGCCCCGGCAGCCTGGCCTGCAAACGCTGCCACCTTGGCTGCATCTGCCCCGGCAAACCCAAGCCGCGACAGCATCTCCTCTTGAGTCTCGGCAGGCGTGAAGTCCATGGCATCCCACTGGCTTGTCCCCTCAACCGCCTCGCCCCGCAGCTCCGCAAACGCCACGTCATCGGTCTGCACGCCCACATCGCCACGCGCAGCCTGCGCGTTCGCCTCCTGCATGCTGTCATCGGGCGCTGTCTGCGTCCCCTCTGTCTGCATTGCAGTGTCTTCTGGCTCCGACTGCACTGCCTCTGACTGCATGCCGTCAGCAGAGTCCCGGGGGTCTGTCTGGGTGCCCTGCTCTGTGCTCGGCACTGCCTCAGGTGCCTCAGCTGTGGCGCTGGGACGGTCAGCTTCTGAGACATCATCGTTTGGGATGTCATTTCCATCCCCATCTGCAGTACAAAGGCAGCAGCGGCAGGCAGCAGCAGCAGGATACACGTGAGAACATGTGGTTGCTTGGCAGGTTAGGAACCCGTATTGCTGTACGTGAGCCCCAGGTAGCAGAGGCTGCCTCGTCCGTGGATATCTGTCCTGCTGGGGTTGAGCTCCAACTCACCATCAAACTCAATGATCGTGGGCTGCTCGGGCTCCTGCTTGGTGAGGTTCCCAGGCAGCGATGACCTGGTGGACCTGCCCGATGATGAGGAAGGTGCTCGCGGCAGGATGGCAAGCGGCGCCGTCTCAGGCCGAGCCAGCGGCGGGGCTGTGCGCGGCGGCACCTTGCACCTAGCATCGTAATCGCCCGTAGGGTACTTAGGCAGGTTGTACAGGCGCAGCTTGGGCCTGCGGGTCGTGCTGGGTGTGGGTGCCTTGCCGCCGTAGATGCGGGTGAGTAATGCGACGTGCTCGTCCTCCGTCATGTTGAGGAAGTCAGGCGTCGTGCAGGAGGGCCGCCTGTGCAAATACAGGGAGGCACAGACCAGGCTGCTCAGCAACTGCAGCCCGGACGCTGACTGCAAGGACATTATGTGCATAGTGCCAAGCCGCATGCCACAAATTGGGTGATGGCGTTTGAAACTTGAATAAGACTCACATTCTGCCGTCCTGCCTCATGCAGCGTACAGCCTTCTCCAGAAGTGAATCTAGGAGGTCTTCATCAATTAAAAGCGAATGGTGGCAGTGGTTGCAGCCAGTGTTTGGCTGCGCGGGCAGGCAGATTGTACAAGAAGCATCGGGCAGGTGCAGTTGCCGCTGCCGTGGCAATACTGATGTTGTACCGCACACGCCCACGCCAAGAAAGCAATGTGTCTCCCCACCTACGTTCTCGGGGTTGAAGATTCCCTCCCTGATCAGCAGGATGGCATATGCCAGGGTGAAGGCATGCACCTCCTTGGCAATGGGCGTTGGCACATACTCAGGGTGTGCAGGATCAAAGCAGCACATGAGCTGATGCCACTCCTCGGCGAGGGACTCTTTGTCGCGATTCATGACCATGGACTCAGCATGCACATGGCGACATACGCACTTCAGCGCGCCGTCGCCAACGGGCTCTGCGAGTATTGCGGCAGAGAGCAGCAGTGCTGCATGAGTGAGAACAGACTGTGCTTGTAAGATGCTGTCAAAGTGGGATGCGAGAAGGTTGGGCCTGAAGCTGGCGGGCAAAGTTTTGCAGCTGCAGGACATGCATCACCTGTGGGCAGCTGAATGCCTGGGGATCGTGGTGGTGGTCCTGTCCTTGTTGGCACAAATGCTGAGTATGGCCTGAAGTCCCGCTGATGCTGTGCTGCAGCCTGAAAGCGTGTAGCAGGTGCCAAGGTTGTGGATGGTCGATCACCGCCTCCCCCGAACCGCTGCCGAGCGTTCGGACAAGGCAGGATTGAGAAGTCAGGTGAGGCGTTGCCGCCAACGCTGCCTGAGGCACTCGTGCGCTGGTAGAGCGGGGGCGCCTGTTGCTTGGACGCCATGTAGGTACTTGTAGGCCCAGGCACAACGCTGCTGCCATCAGTGAAGTAGTTGTTCAGCGTTGGCCCGCGTCGCTCGGGCGAGGCACTGCTGCTGGGGCGGGGCATCTCGTGCGGCTTCGAGGTGGTAGAGCGCTCGCAACTGCTGCACTAGTGGCTACGCTGTTGCATTTGCGCGGCGGTTGCAGCGCGCTGCAGCGCAAGCATGTGAATGGGCCGCTGTGAGTGATAGCCCTGCCATTGCTGGCATAGCAAACTTGTCGCGCACGTTTGATAAGCAGGGCAGCTAAGCTATCGAGCGATACTTCTTGAGAGTGTATAGTGCAGAAGAGGAGCGTAGTGAAACTGACGGCATTAGCTAGTGTGCGCACAGGAACCAGCCCGAGACCACTAGTCCGCGCGTATGCTGAGTCGGCTTAGGTGCAGTGAGCCTTTGAGCGCCGCCACGGTAGTGATATACAATGCCGCGAGAGGCGGAGCTGATCGGTGAACAGTGCGGGTAGGACTGAGCCGGCCTTCGAGCAGCTGTTGCATGTCGTGCGTACATGACCTTGATGAAGTATGCCGACGCTGTGCATGCCATGCAGGACAATGCCTGGTGACATACTTTTATTGTCGGCGGATGCAGCACAGCACCGTGGCCCTGCGCGCGTGCGCGCCCCACCCAAAGCCAGGGCCTCAGAAGCTCCCCTGATGCCCACCTTGCTTGCGGGCAAGGGCTCAGCATCTCTGCATGGCAATTCCAAGGCGCTGTCGCACAGCAGCCCTATGCTCAGCATCCATGGACCTCATGCACACGCTGACGGTGCACGGCCAGATTGGGCACTGCCCAAACGCTCCCACACCCGCCCCTGGACTGCAGAAAGCCGCCAGGCCGGAGCCCAGAGCAGCACTGCAGATGGCCGCCAGGTCGGGCCCCAAAGCAGCACCAGCAAATCGTTACGACACTGCATATCAGCCAGCACGCCAGCTCTGCCTCATGCCGTCTCGGCACACACAGCAAACAACACTCAGACGCTGGCAACCAGCAGAAGTGCTTAAGTGCAGGCTGATCTGAGGCATCGTCCGGTCTGCCAGGACAACACCTGCTAGACTGTGCAGTTTCAAGGAAAAGCTCATGAGCGGACAACCAGAGGGAGCGGCTGCAGCTGCAGCAGCGGTAGCGGTGTGGTGCAGGACGGCATGGCACCCCGTGCAGCGGCCACAAGACAGTTGTCACCAGCAGTGGTCTCGCCAGCTGTTTCTGATGCAAAATTTGGAGCAGCGCACCTGGCAGCAGGTCATCTGGTGGCAGAACGAACAGAGCTGGGCCAATCGGAATCACGGTCATCAGCAGCGGGGCAATCAACGGCAGTGGTAGAACAACCTGATGCAGGGCTGGGAACAGCCGCAGCTTGGCAGCAATTCTCTGGAGTTCACCCAGAGCGTTTGGCAGCGTTTGCAGGGATAGCATTGCATTCTTTGCGCTCATTGCTGGACGTGGCGGGGCAAGCAAAGGCCTTGCTGCCTGTGGCATGCTCCCGGGCGACGGAAGTGACCGGAACAGATTCAGCGCAACCTCCTGACGCTAGGCCAGATGTGCAGCAGGACAGGGCCACTGAGGGCAAGGTTTCTGGCTCAGCAAGCACACGATACGCTAGTGCTACGGCCGACATCCTGAGCAGCTGTGCAGCTCAAAGCCGCCAGCTGCTGCGATCGGCGCAAGTACAAGAGGCCAAGCCTGATGTTGGAGCAGGTGCTGCATCAGAAACAGATGAAGCCGCCACAGCGCTGGCGGCCGAGGCTGTTGACAGGCTGTTGCGGGCACAGCAGGAGGCAAGCAGCCTTGGTTTGACCCCTGCGGGTGGCCCAAATCATGCAGATAATAATGCAGCAGGGGCGCCAGCGGACGTGTCACCTGCGCATGACGCCTTGGCCCAGTCAGGGCTGCCGTCGCTGCTGCCCTTGCTGCTGCAGCTGCAGCTTGTGACTTCACAATTGATGCACAGCGTTGCAGCTGGAGTTGCGCTGAGGCTAAACCCTGCATCCTCCAACACAAGCACCAGCAGCCCAGCTTCTCAGTTTGCCGCTGTGCTGGCAGATGCAGAATTGGCGGCTGATGCCATTCAGAGGCTGTGGCAGGTGCTAGCTGGTCAGGTGCAGATGGCAGAGATGATTCTGACACACTGCCCCTGCCAGGACCATACCAGTACTGCCCTGCTGCTGGTACGGCAGTTTTCATCTGTAGCGCAAAGCAGTAAGCTGCACGCCTGCTCAAAAGTCTAGAAGCGCTGTCAAGGTCACAGTTCCCCAGTGTTGGCGATTGTGCTCAAGCAAGCGCAGAGACCATGGATCCTGTTCAGCAGCTGCTTGCACACACGCACAGCCTTGGTCAGCACCTGATGAGCAGCTTGGTCACCACAGTCTCATCATGGAACCTGGGGACACCTGCTGCAACGTCTGGCTTTCCAGGTCTAGCAGGGACTGGTCCACTGGAGGTGGCAGGGGCTGCAGCAGAGCGCCTGCAGACGCTTGTCAACGTCGTCGGCCAGCTGTACCCTAGAGCTGCCAGAGGCAAGGTCGTCCATGCCGCATCGGTGTTGCTGATAGTTCACATGGGTTCAGCTTTAGCCAAGCTCAGCTTCGTTGGATGCAGGATATTCAGCCTAGGGTGCAAATGCAATGCTCTTACCACTTCCACTTCACCAGTCAACAACCAAAAGGCCTTGCAGCTGCAGATAAAATGCTGTCCATACTCATGTATAACACAACGTACAGTTCATGATGGCCGCAGCTGTAATTTGCAGGACCTGCTAAGTTGTGTAGACGTCTCTGTCACAAGCAAGTGCTAGTCTAACACCAGTGTGCTGCTGTTCGCAGGGCCTGTTGGAAAACATGGCTCGTCAAGAGCAGGCACTGCAGGCGGCGCTGACCAAGGCCCAAGCAGCTGAAGTAGCCCTGGCTGGCATGATCGGACCCAGCAAGGGCCTGAGTTTTATGGAGGCAGAGGAAGCTCAAGCAAACACCCAGCAGCTTGAGAAGGAGCTGGCTGCAAAGGCAGGGGCTCTGGAGGCAGCTGAAAGCAGCCTTCAAACGGCATCCAAACAGCTGCAGGAGTGCATACAGGCACTACAGGCGCTGTTGGCCATTCCGGAGGCTGTGGCGAGTGATCTCCCCTCACAGCTTGCTCGTAACGTGACTGCAGCTGGCAGTGGTGAGCGAGGTGCCATGGAAGACAGCGCTCTGGGGGGCACGCCACAGCCTGATGATGCAGCACAGCGGACGGAAATCGAGAAGCAGCGTCAAGAGGCAAAAGACAACTTAAAGGAGGCGAGGCGCAGGCTGGAGGGCAGTATTGTTGTTGTGGAGGAGTTGGTGAAACCGCTTAGGACCAAGGACGAGGCCCTGCAGGAGCTAGAACGCTTGCGGGCCAAGGCAGCTGAGCCGAATCCACTCAGTGGGAAAGAGCAGCCACCATTTGTACGAAAGGGAGCATGTGCCTGCTGATTGTCCCTGGTGTTTCCATAGATGTTCCACTGCCAACGCATGAAACTCACTGTAGCACGGTTAGCTGTAGACCCAAGTGTAGCGACAAATGATCTTCTTTCTTTGTGACAGTTGCGTATGTATCTCACAATATGGCAGGGCAAGCAACTGCCCAGCACATTTAAACAGGCCTGAAATTTCTGTACGCTAGCACAGCATAGAAGGGGTCTGAGGATGACCTCTGGAGGAGCTCAGCGAGCGAAGCCAGTGGCCCTGGCAGGGACCAGGCGCCAGGAGCACCGCCTCCTGGCTTCTCCACCTTGGTCAGAACCTCTGCCGCTGTAAAGCCCTGCGCAGCGACGTGTGCAGACAGTCCTGGTCTCTTGAGGCAGCCTAAGGCAATTCGTCGCAATGTTGATGCGCGCAAGTTCAAGACTCGCACTTCTATCCATAGCACGTGCATGTGCCGGAGCCAGCACCAGGTCAGTGCAACATGTTTAGGGCTGCGCTAACCTCACCGGCACACACTGGAAGTACTGCTTGACCAGCTGGCAGCGTGCATAGCCGGTTGCGTCCCTCCACGCGGTAATCGCCTGCGCATCAACACAGCAATGCCACCACAAGCAGACCCAGCAGCATCAGCGCTGATGTGCCGCAACCTGCTGTGCGCACAGTCGGCATGCTGTGCTCTACCAGCACTGACCTTCTGGTAGAACATGCGGTTGGAGAAGGTGAAGATGACAATGCCGCCAGGCTTCAGCACACGGTAGATCTCTTGGAACACCTCCTCAGGCCGCTGTATGTACTGGATGCTGCGTGGGTGCAGAGTACACACGAATGCAATGCTGAGCCTGGCACCAGTCTCTCGCAACTGAATTGGTTTGCATCCCTGACTCACTGCCACTTGGGCTGCAGGGCAAAAATGCACCGCACGCACCTGACGCAGCACACAACGGCATCGAATGTCTGGTCCTCGAAAGCCCACCCGCCAGGATCTTTGTTTAGGTTCCTGACAAAGAACTGATCCAGCTGCTTGTTGCGTGCCAGCTGCATGCAACACGGAAGCAGTGGTAGCAAGGACAACAGCAACGGCTAGTCAACAGATTGTTAAAACCTGTCGGGACTGCCTGGGGCGCCTGCCTTGCATTTGGTGATGCTTTATGCACCCATGTCATGAGCCACTCGCGTGCTTACCTCCGCTGCATTCAGGCCATGGCCAACCACCTTGCTGTACTTGACATCTTCCGGCAGGTGGCTCACCCAGCTGCTGCACAGATCCAGCACCACCGCCCCTGCGCACAATCAGTGACAGTGCTCTCAGCTGCTACTATGACCTGTTCAGCCTTGTTATGCAATAAAACACAATGTGGTAGGTTGCAGCAATTTCCACGCACCTTGTGGAATGCGCTGGCGGTAAAGCTCTGTGACCTGTGCCAAGAAGCCATCGTCCACGTGCTTGACGATGCGGGGGAATGCGTAGAAGTCCCGGTCATCTGTTTGGTCAAGCTTCAAGCGATCTGCAACACATTGCGCACAGTACAAAAGCTCAGCGCGGTGCAAGGGGTGTTTGCAGGGCTGCACCTGTTGCAAAGGTGGCGTTCCAATGCGCTGGGGGAACGGGGGTTGCGCGCGGTATGGCACCAATCCTGAGAGATTGTGCAGCGCGCAACACAGGTGCTTGTTGAACGACAGCAGGTAATCATAGCCCTCAGGGCGACGCTGCTTGTGCCCAGACCTGAAACCTGTGGCCCAAATTTGCAGCCGATGCCTACCTGCATTGCTGAGCACCTCCCGAACTGGAGTGCCTGAGGACCTGGCACGTACACATGGAGCTTGCCTACAAGAAGCGGGAGTAGTTGTCGTTGAGCCGCTGGCCATCATGCACCCCATTGGGGCAGGGGTGTGTGATGTGCACCCACCGAGCCCTGCAGCTGGTGTGTGTAGTGAGACGCCATGCCCGAGTCCTCAAGCAGCAGCGCTCGCTTATCGCCTGCATTTTGTGCAAGACGTGCGGTTCTCAAAGCCTTTGCCAATCTAGCGGTTCAACACATCCACACCCAACAAATCCAAACCCACTGGCGTCAGCTGGTTCACCAGCTGCACATGCTGCATGCGCGCTTTCACAACGTTCCCTTCGTCGCCATGACAACGAGATACGCGCAAGCTTCCCAATTCTGGGTGGAGCCGTGACCTTGCAGGAAGGCAGCATTGGCCATGGGCTACACGAAGCTAGAAGAGGTGAGGGCCGCCATAATGCAGGAACTCAGCATGCGTAGCATGCATGTGTCACGTTGTGCTGCCCTCACTGAATGCCCATGCTGTGTCCGCAGGCCACAGCGCCCTCTAGGTTCCTCTTGCTAACCCTGCACTTCGTCATGACACTGCGAGTTACCGTTGACTTGAAGGCGGTGGCTGGCAACATGCACGACGTGACTTCGGACAACTTCACCCAGAGCTTCAACCTGTAAGCGCAGTCCCAGTGTGGCATGCATGGCAGCACGTTTCTTCAGAAGCAGCCAAGCAGTGAATGCTGATGACCGCAGCACCATGCTGACCATGTTTTGCCGCTCTGCTTTCTCCACTGTGTAGGCTGTCGGGCTTTTCGTATTCGTCGATGGCCTGCTTTGCGGTAGAGTACATCCTCCTGTTCATGGGCGTGTCGATGTTCACCCGCTCCATCGTGCTGCTGAGCATGATTGCACACCTGACCGGCCTGATCCTGGTGGCGCTTTTTGTGTACCACGTAAGCACTGCATGCAGCACCAGCCAGCGGGCATGTGCATGCCTTATTCTCAGGACTGCTGTGGCCCACACTGCGGAGCTCATCTTGGTGACTGTCCATGAATTGCTGCTGCTGTTGCGCAGTTCTGGAGCATCAGCTCATACATATCCTTTGTGGTAGTGTTCAGCTATGTGCCAACTGTGCTGGAGTTGCTCAACTTCCTCTACATAGCCCTATGGTCCTACAAGGGCTTTTGAGCTGCAAGGCAAGCAACCAGAAAGCACACATCACCAGATCCTGTCCTGCCTGCAACCCACAGCATTCTGCTGTCATGTTCCATATCATAGGCCCTTCAAGAGTCGTGAATTTGGACATCCTTGTGCGCTCTTCGGTAGACAATTGATGTCGTGTGTCATATTGAGGCGCATGCAAAGTGCTTGCATGCCCGCCGGCACACAGCTGTTGTTTGGGCGAATTGAATGTCCCACACGAAATTCCCCGCATGGCCCAGTTGGCTTGCTAAGTTCTGAGAATTCTTCGCCATCGCGGGCAGCATGGCCTACGCGGCGGCCGCTGTGCGCGCAGCGCCAGTGATCGGCCAGGGCAGTAAGAGGGGACGCATGGCACCTGCGAGGGTGCAGACGGGCC
>JAWZTI010000507.1:0-26791 GCA_039880955.1 Chlamydomonas urium
AGGGGACCGCGCACGCACGCTTTCGTCCCAAGCTAACCTAGGCTTCAGCCGGGGTGCCTGATTTCGCCTGTGATCATGGAGGCAGCTTTTCTATGCCCAACTTGAACAACTTGAGCCTTTTTGTTGGCCTAACAGTGTAGGGGGTCGTCATACTTATGTGGCGACCCCGGGCCGCTGACGAGCCTGTAACACCACACACATCACAAACAGCCGTCATAGCCAGCATGAAATTGTGTAGAAGGATGACTCTGAGATTTTGCTTTTCTGCCCTCATGCTCGTGACCGAGATTTGGACACTTTGGACTCCAAAGCAAGCTTTACAGGATGCAGCCTGCACAGGTACAGAACCCACACATTGGTGTGCCATGCGTCCGAGCGGCATGCACCAAAGCCTGGGCAAGGTTGCGCCACGGGCTCAGGAATGCAGAGCCACGTTCGCAACTGAAGGACACTGCAAGTTGCAAGTTGCAACCCTTTCAGCGTGACAGAAATCTCTCATTACCCAGCACTGTTTGCATGCCGTGTGGCACGCCCCTTGCATGATGCGAGTGTAGCCGGCGGTGTGTCATGTGATGTCCTTCATTTGCCGCACGCGCTTCTCACATGCCCTCGCACGAGCTCGCTGCTGGTCACGACACATGCCGACAAATTTTACACAACAGTTGGCGCTGACGCCGCTAGATGCTCATGGCAGCAGTCCCTTGCACCAGTTCCCATGTCACAGGCCACATCCTTGGCGCAATACCCGCAGCCCTGCCCTGCCTGGGCAGGGCTGCCTCCATCACCGACACCGTCCGCCGCCTGGCCTTCACCCGCCTCATCCATTCGGCTGGCTCGGCTGCACTCGGCCGAGCACGATGCCTGCAACCACTGCATGCCTCAGCCCGACCCCTTCCTGCTGCCCGACCCGGGCCATTGAACACCCCTGATTACGAGGGTGGCTACAGTTCCCCTGACTCCGGCTCTCCCACTGTGTCGCCCTGCCTGCCCAGCCAGCAAGGGCAGGCACAGCTGTGGAGCATGCTGCCAGGGTTATGAACTCCAGCGTCGGCGCCCATGGCGCACCATACCAGGCAAGCCATGCGTGTGCACATGGTGCCACTGACACCATCTGCCATGCAAGGGATGCAATGCATTGCGTCCCAGCTGGGAATGCGCAGCTCCATCTACCACAACAACACTCTCATTTTGCCTTTTCTTATCTCATGCCCACAAAGCTGTGAACACCTGCACTTGACCTGCAGAGGTGGCTGCTGGGATGGGCACCCCTGGATGTTCATGCTGCCCTCAGGTGTTCAAACAGGCCAGCTTCCTCGCATGTTCATAGCATTTGCCCCCTATGCTGCAGCCCCTCCGCTGCAACCCCGAAACCGCTACCCTTCAGCCCCCACCCTGCAGCTTGCAACCCCTACCCTGCGCCCCCTACGCCGCAGCCATTACACTGGCAAGCAAGCAGCTGTCTTGCAGTACCTCTTGGGTACACCTTGGTCACCACCTTGATGCCCAGCCGCAAATGGCGGGCGTGCCAGGAGTACTCCTGGCTACAACTAGTTGTTACAACTCCTAATTACAACTCCTGGTCATAAGGAAAAGAACCTGGGTTTGACTGGGACGACCAGCCTCAGCTAGAGCAGCTCAGTCATGTCCCATGACTTGACCACTGGAGATGTGGCCACAGGCCTGTGCCACTGGACCACTAGGACCACTGCCACTGCTGCCACATTCGCACATGTCACCAACGAAAGGTACCACTGCCAGGTGCACTTGCCCTTGTGCGACGCCCTTGCACAACCGTCGCAGCCACTGACATGGCCATGTGTAGAGCTTCTTGGCACTGACTGCATCTGTCAGAACTAGAATTGCTAGAACTGTGTTCAGCAGAGTAGGCTGGCCATTGCACAGCCTGCAGGCTGCTCAGTGGCGACTGCGCTAGATGCTATCTATTTCGTTTCCATCCCATTTCACCATGGCTGTGCTGGCCAGGGTCCACTGGTGTGCTGCACGCGTTTTGCGTCAGTCTGGCAACACTGCGTGGCATGCAGCGGACCGCAGTGCACATGTGGCCTGTCTGCAATGCACAACAGGATCCAGGGGAAGGGGATCGTAACTAGGTGTGTATGAGCCACCTGAGCCAGGGCACCAGGGCAAGTTGCAAGCCATGCGGGAGCGGGCGTGCCCTGTATGCTCTGAGCAAACTAAATGTGCTGCCATGGCTGTCAGCCCCCATGACTGATGTTCTACATGAAGCCGCGACCAGGATGTTAGCACGTTTGAATGCTCAACGGGCTTTCTCGACTTACATGCACCTCCTTGCATGCCTCAGGGCTCACCAGGTGCTAGCCGGATGAATCTCTGTTCAGAGTTGTGCTGCTTACTGCTTCTCCTTGCAATAAGTCTTCATCCTTTGAGGCTCTAGAGCTTTTTGAGATGTTTTCCTCAACCTGTTGGGCTTCAGCAGTGCAGTAAGCCTGCCTTTTGCCTGCCAGTGCAGTTTTGCCTGTCACCAGCAGGAGCAAGCACACGCCACATGCATAGTTATCACCGACTCGCTCGGCTTTCCATGCGCCTGCCTCCCAGCACTAGATGGTTGAGTATTATGCGGTTTGTCCTTGGTGTTCGTGAGACATGCCCTCGCAAAGCACGCACGCGTAGATTTGTGGCATTTATCAAACCGCGCATTTGTTGACAGGCTGCTGACTGCCCACCTTCTGTCACTAAGGCTGGGTGGGTTGTTTCCAGGCAGACAGAGCAACTTCGATGCAAGGTGGGTTATTGCAACAAGTGAAGAGGTGAAGAGCCGCAATGTAGCAGGTCAAGGAGGTATGATGTCATATGTGCTGGGGGAGGTAAGGCAGGTGATGCCTCTGTTGAGCGTAGTTGACCAGAATGACAGAGGTGGGGGAAGTGACCAAGTGGCAGGGGTGTCCTGGCTGCCTGTTCAGTGTGGCACCGGCAGCAGCCCAGCTGTCCAGGGAACCCACAGTAATTGCAACCTCATCAGCCTTATTGAGCAGCATGTAGTTTGTGTGCTGTACCCTGCTGAAGATTCGCAGTTTGTTAAAGCTCATCTCCCGGCACACCGTGAGCCAAACACCAGCTTGGGAATTTGCTTGGACTGCGGAAACCAACCATCTGTTCACCCTTTTCCCTTTCCCCCTACTCTCTGGACACATCCGCACCTCCTACTCGTTGAAAACTTCACCAGCACGCACACAACACAGCTGTCCAATCGTCGCCATGCTTCTGCAGCCCAGCGTCGCTTCCTGCCGCCCTGTTGCAGCCTCTCGTCGGTCGCGGGTGAGGCAAGAAGCTTTTGGCCTGCTGACGCATCGTTCCAGCGCCACCGCACACCCATCGACGCGCATGCGCACTGCGGCATGCACGACGCATCGGCATTGGCCTGCAGCACGCGATATGCATCTGGATCTGGGCTCACTGGCAGCCGGCGCACTCATGGACGTGGCAGCAAAGCTATATAGATAGCACAAGAATGATTCACATCGACCTGCCAGCTTAAGTGCTTGCATGGGCCGTTACATGGTGTGATCACAGCTGCTGCTGCCCGCGCACACCTCTGCCACCTTGCAGCACCAGCCTTTCAGCGGCGTGCGCCCTCAGTCTTCGGCGCAGCACGTTCCTCGCGGCTCCCCTGCTCAGCCATGCAAGTCCCTGCTGGCGCAGCAGCAGGCAGAGCGCATGTGAGTCCATTGCTGGGCCGTCACCATGCCACACACCCAGACCATCTAGATGCCATGATCAGGAGCTCAGCAATCACCCGACCCTCTACATTGTTGCACTAGTGCATCGCCTGGCCCTCACACATCTCCCAACATGTCAGCCTTTATGTCTTTCCTTTTCCTTGTCTAGGGTAGGTTGTTGCTGACCTGCAACAGGCGCAGGGAACGGGCGTCCACCAGCTGGGTCTGTCTCCAGCAGAGCCTGGGTCATGCATGACTCGCTGACCTCCACTCCACCTGCACACTGCGCCTTTGAATGCTGCTGCAGGCTGTGCCGCGTTGGGCGGCGTGAGAGCGTGTACTTCTTCGGCTTTGGTGAGTGTTGTGAGGCAGTTCAACAATCATGTGTGGGGCGGCATGTCAATGAGGAGTAGTTGTACTCCTCGGTGTCTGGGCAAGCAGATTTGCGACTAGCTATTGGGACCTGTGGACGGCAGCCTTCCCATGGGGGATGAAGTGGGGGTGACGGTGGGGCACGGGGAGGCGGCCTGATGATTGCCACTAACAACAGCACCTGCAACAGCACCTGCAGCAGCACCCGCAGCAGCAGCTGCAGCAGCACCTGTAACAGCACCCGCAACAGCACCTGCATGTCCACCACCTGCTGCACATGTGCAGGCGGCAACAACGATGACGACGATGATGAGAGCTACACCGTTTTCAAGCTCCAGGTGTGTGTGTGGGGGGGCCCTGACAGCGTTAAACAGGCTTTGCAAGCTTGAGCAGTGTCAAGGCGGAAGGTTTTGTTCCTGGATGGATGTTCATAATGTAGATGGTTGGAAGCTAGGCCCCTGGTTGGTTGGTTGGTACACGCCATCCTGTTGGCTGCTCACGTCTGGTTTCATTGATTTGGAGCAAACACTACCTGTACAGACCTGAGCAAGTGTCGGGGACAGGAGCCTGTAGGAGCGGGCAGCCCTTGGGCCCTGATACCATCCAGGCAGCCAGGGGAGCACTTGCTGGCCTTGTCTATGAAAAAAGGACGGCCAAAGGCAGAGCTGCTTCCTTGCAACATCGCCTGAATGACTTTGCTTTGTGGGCTGCAGGTGGGTGTTTTTGGTGACATCAACCGCTGGCAGACGAAGCTCAACGCCATCGCCACCAAGTACGACACCGACGATGCCGATGACCTGCACAACGTGTACAGGGGTGCGTGATTAGGTGCCTGTTGGGGACGCTGAGGGAGAGGGGTGGCAGGTCGCCAAAGGGTGCAGGGCTAGGATTGAGGGTACAGGGTACAGGGTACGGGTGGAAGGTACAGAGTGAAGGATCGCTAGAGGGTGCAGTGTGCAGGGCGCAGGGTGGGTGCAGCGGATGCTGATGAGTGGACCGTGCGTGCAAGGCCTGCACCAGCAGTTGCCTCGGGGAGGGGGGTGGGCATGGACGAGGTGACGATGGCTGCTCAAAGCTTGGCGGAAACGCGTAGCTTGTTCCCTTGAGCTGCACCACATGTGCAGCGGTCTGCGCCCTTGTTGGTTGGACAGGGCCCTAATCACAGAAACTTTGTGTGTGCATTTGCTGATAGAGCTACACGCTGCCGGTCGCATGCTGCGTCAGGTATACGCTGGCGTGCTGCTGCTGCTGTCGCTGCTGCCGCTGCTACCGCCCCTGCTGTTGCTGCTGCGCTGCAGCTTCTTCTGCCGCTGCGGCATTGTGGCTGCTGCTCTCTATAGCACCGCCCTCACAGACACCTCACCCCCCCTTCCCATGTTCTGTTGCCCCCCAGACGCCCTGATGCTGGTCCTGCGTAACCTGGAGTATGTCGGTTACGCCACCAGCGGCGGCAAGGTCGTGCACGACATTGAGGCTGCAGAGCAGAAGTTCAACTCTGTGCTAACAGAGGTGAGGGGATTGGCTCTGGTCAGGTAGTTGGCGCAGCTGGGATGATGCAGCTCTTCACGGTGCAGGGCCAAGCGGGAATGAGGGGGGCGGTGTACTGGGTGTTTCTCAGAGCAGCAGACACTTGACTACGGAAGTGGCTGGCCAACAAAGTGGCTCATTTGCTTGCCGAGGCAATGCCTTATTCACCTATCTGAAAATTGTCTGATCTGCCCTGTGCAGGAGCGCATCAAGTTCAGGGAGGAGACGCTGGTCAACGTTGATGGCCGTCGCAAGACGCGCACCCTGGAGACCAAGGGAGGTGCGTGTGGATGCTCACACTGGACTTGCAGGGTTGTGCAACATGTTGGCACCCCGTTCACCATGGGAGGTGTTTATTGATGTTGTCCAACGGTCTTGTGGTTTGCGTGTGCTTACTTACCACCATCCTCGCCCTTCACCTCAACGCTGGTGCAAGACTCTCACTGTCCATGCCGAAGCTGGCGATGGCATGGCCCGCTGGCTGCACAGCCTGATGCACGTATGCTCCCTGCACATTCACCGTTCTTTCGTCTCATTCTTCTTCACCTCAATGCTGCTCTGTACCTTCAACTCAACGCTGCTCTGCCCCTTCATCTCAATGACTGTGCCGCAGCCGGTGATGGCATGGACCGCTGGCTGTGCATGACGCTGCTGGTGGCCGTGGAGGGCAAGGTCAAGCTGCCCAAGATCGGCTCCACCTACGAGCTCAAGCAGGTGAGCTAATAGGAACCTTTAACTTGAACACCTCACAAAGCAAGCACCAGCAGCCTACAGGAAGGAGGGCAATGGACTACGGTTTGTGACCACTTCCCACGCCTGTGGCGCTGGCATGCATGGTATCTGCTCATTTGAACTCCCTTGGTGCGTCTGTTGAACGGGCCGTGGTGCGCTGCTGATTGTGTCGCAGGTGCTGACTGACCTGAGTGGCATCAGTGCCGACGCCCTGGTTGCGTTTGAGCTGCTGTGGACGCCCCAGGTGCGTGTCGCATGCTGCTGAGCTTGGCATGGGAAAATCGAAGGAAGGAACGCTGGCAACAGGCGTGAGGCAAAGAGGCAAGGGTGGTGTCCTGCAGCAGCTGTGTACAGGAGTGTTGTAGAGGAGTTGCGGCAGGGCAGTCATGTGCAAGATTGGTGCTGAATGCGAGACGGCTTTGGCATGCAGCAACGCAATTTTATGACGGGCAGTGTTTGGCCATGTGTGCACATGCTGAAAGCCCCCTTCATACAATTGCCACACTTTGTCTGCAGGAGGAGGACGACGCGTACAGCAAGAACGAGCTGCTGCTGGACTACCCAGCCATGGCTGTGCTGTCTTGAGCAGCATGCGATTGCCTGTCACAGCCCCACAGTTCTGATCTTGGTTTCCTAGCTCCAATCTCGATAGTCTTCAGTTACTCACTGACAGTCAGTCACAAGACAGGAGAGAAGTAGGCCAGACCTGCAGTTTCGTTGAAGCACCTTTAAATGGTTTTCTGTAGCCAGTTACTTTTTCTGTCATGCTGGCATTTTGTATTGCCCTGGTGATGGATGTGGCCCAAGCGTCAGAGGACTTGGTTGTGACCGCATGCAAACACCCTCCTCAGCGCAGAGCTGAAGGTGGCTGTGTTAACTCAGTTGACTCAACTGCTTTTGCTCTCGAGCCATTGATGCCGGTTAGCAGCTGTGCACACAGCCCGCTGCAGCATTAGAGTTGTGCTGCACACCTAAGGTAAGCAAATGCTTTGAAAGGAAATTCTTTCATGTTACACAATCATGTACACGCAGCATGCTGTGCAGCATTGCGCTGCTATTGCACAATGTCAGCAATGCTCCTATGCACTGCTCCAACTCATCCAAAATCGGTGCTTCAATCAAAAGGCACAAACGACGTAGGCAACAGACATGCAGTGCGCGGCAGGCCTTGAGCCCCCCATAACACTACGAAGACAGCGCCTCCACAATCTTGGCACCGAGGGCTGCAGAGCTGCCGGGGTTCTGGCCGGTGATCAAGAGGCCGTCCTGCACCACATGCACCGCCCAATCCGCCTCGGCCTTCTCGTACAGGCCACCCAGCTCCTTCAGCTTGTCCTCCAGCAAGAAGGGCACCAGGTGGTCCTTGCCCACGGCCTTCTCCTCAGTGTTGGAGAAGCCGGTGACCTTCTTGCCCTTGACAAGGGGCTCCCCATCGGGGCCCTGAACTCCAACCAGGCCGTTGGGGCCGTGGCACACAGCAGCCACAATCTTGCCGGCCGCATACGCCTCGGTCAGCTGCTTGGCCAGGTTCTACAAGAGCAAAAGGGGTGAGGGAGGAAAGGGGGGAATGGATGGATGGGGGATGGGGGACGGGGGAATAGACAGTCTACAGGCGCCAGACATGGTACAAGGGGAGAGTAACAGGGTTGAGGATCAGTTGGAGGCACCTATGAGGATGCGCCATGGACTATACTGTCACTGCATATGCTTGCTGGGTCAGCGCCAGCCTGTAAGGTAGGCCTCCTTTGTCACAGCTGAAGACCCACCTCGTTGCCTGGCAGGTCATAGCAGGTGCCGTGGCCGCCTGGCAGGTACACTGCATCGAAATCCGCAGCCCTAACGTCAGACAGCTTCACGCTGTTCGTGATCTTGGCCATCACCTGTTCAGGTGATTAAAGGCAGGAGGGTAGTGTCATTCAGTCAGGTTCGGCAGTGATAGCTTTGAAGCGCGCACAGAGCCGGCTACCACTGTGGCAGCAGTTTATGCAGAACAGCATGTAAGGTGTCGTACACAAGATGACTGACTTCATGCTTGTGCTGCGTCATTCATGTGAACTCCGCGTTGGTATATTCCCGCTCAGCATCCCTGTGCTTGCACTCACCTCCTCGTCCAGCAGCATCTGCTCCACCTCCTTGGTCAGGAAGGGTGGGTTCAGCGAAGCATCGTCCATGGGGACCTGCACAACAAGAGACGGAAACTACATGTATGTTGCTCACACCCTCTCCAATCTGTCCCGCACAGACCTGTTCTCCGCAACCTTCCATGGAATCTAATCTGATCAGTGCATAAATACAGTTCCCACCTCGCCGCCCTTGATGGAGGCAATGGTGACGTTGTAGCCCTTGGCCTTGAACGCATAGTAGGGAGCAGCAAGCTCCTCACCCCTGCACATGCATGGTGCACGCACGAGTGTTTGTGAGGCTGCAAGATGCCTTGCAACGTAATTGCCACCGCCAGTGTCCCAGCACAGCCACCCATGAACCGCCACGTCCCAGACTCACCAGCAGCCGGTCTCGCCAGCGTCGGGGGCGCCCAGTCGATCGGCGGACGTGCAGACAATGAGGATGCTCTTGGCAGCCATGGTGAGTGCTTGAAGCAAAGTGCGGGTTGATCAGGGGCGAGAGCTAGAGAGTAGACTTGGGTTCACAGCAACCCAGCATCAATGGCAAGTTCTCATGCGCAGAGCCTTCCGCCCACACCTCCCCACTTTCTGACTGCCAGGTGACCAGTTTTACCACGATGATGACCCAATGAGTACAGGGCGAACCACGTTGCACAGTGCCTTTGCGCACCCCGCTCACATCACAGGGCCGGCCCTCTGGCACACGGCGTGCAGTAACCACTGTATCAACGCTGAATCAACGGGCAAGAACAGCGCCGCCTTCTTACCGTTCTGTCGAGTCGGCCCATGGCGCGATGCAATTCGCCCAGCTCAGTGGGGCAGGTATTGCACGGCAGGTGTTGCAAGGCAGCTGTTGTTGTCGTGTTGTCGCATATGTAGGTAGGCCATTTCACAGTCCATAGGGCGCCGCAGGGGCACAAAGGACCCCTAATCAACAGACGAAAGTAGGATTTGCAAAACCATGTTCCCAGCGAGCCTACACAAGGCGTTAGCTCCTTACCAACTGGCCGTTTAAGGACAGCAAAGGCAATCTGAAAACAAGGCTACCTTGCAACCTGCAAACGACGGATCAGAATAAATCAAACTGAAAACACAACAAGAACTCGCCGCCACCCCGCTGTCGGAAACGCCGTGCGGCAGTGTGGCGGCTTCTGCACAGCTGTTTACACATAAAACACTTTACCTCCACCCCGCTGTCGGAAACGCTGCTACCTTCAACTGCCACTGATGTCAGGCCTCTATGCTGGAGTAGCTGATCAGTAGCTGATCATGATGTAGCTCAGAAGACACGCATACACCAGAACCAACCAGGACAAGACACCCACCCGCAAACCAGGTCAGCGTGACTCTGGGCGGCAGCCACCCCCCAAGTGACTGGGTACAGCCCTAGCGTAGGCTGTACTGCATAGGGTCCCTCCCCCGAGCAGGCCCTGGTGGGAGAGCGACAACTTTGCTCCACCAGAACCGCCAGCCTATCAGCCTAACTCGTCAACTGCTGCGCTTCTCACAACCCAACACTCAGCCACAAAGGCACTCAATCCATCGCATGATGCAGACAACGGACAGTGCATGGACATGTAACTGTGCCTCACAGCTCCTGGAGTATACTTGCCAATTAGGCAACGCATCCTCCATACGTGGCGTGCACAGTGATGCTGCAGAGGCTGTACTTTATCTGCACCCCACGGAGGACAGTCAGTACCTTTGGGTTGGTTGACCCTCACAGGTTGTTGAACCATCTCTCATACCTCCCTGCCGGCCTTGTGCCAGATCCATGGCTCTAGCACTGCCTCTCAGCGTACCCATACACGGGATGCCGCGCCCAGCATGCCCACAGTGTGTGGAATATCTGCTTGTTGCCCCCTGCAGTGGGCCGCGGCTGTCTCTGCACACCACGTGCTGGAAGCATCCTGGTATCACACACCATCACGAGCACCCACCCGCTGCACTCTAGCACCACCTGAGACCCTGTCTGGTACTTCAGCAATGTCTAGCCGCATCTTCCTGGTGCATTACTTCACTGCTCCACCCGTAGCCGGTGCCGCTTGCGGCCGAGGGGGCGCCCTGTCGACCGGCAGACGTGCACGATGGGAATGCATGGCGATTGGTTGCAAGCAGAGGGCAGGGGTGCGGGCTGAACTTGCGGCAAGCGGTTACTGTATTTGTCCACACTCCCCCAACCTTTGGCGTCTCAGGGCGGCCCTCAGCAGCCGGACTGATCCCCATGCTTGGTCCCAGGTCACTCAGACAGTGCCACAAGGCTGATGGCCGTCGCCATGGTCAAACACACTGTCGAGCCACTGGCTATGCCAGCCAGGCAGCATTTGACCTGCAAGTGTTGCCGCTGCCGGGGAGAGTGGCACTGCCGCATGCAAACCTGCCCATCACGTTGTCGCCGACATCAGAGTACGTGTGAGAAGCATGACATGCATGCCATGTGCGACACTTGCTACTTGGCAGTCCATCGCAGCATCTGAGGTGTTTGGCGTGCTCAGGTACAGGGCCTTCTTCGAGTCCCTAACCACAAAGTCGGAGCTGGCAGGCGGGTGCGTCAGGCATGCACATACATTTACGTACTCCGCAGCTGTTGCCTCTTGTGTCCACTGCTTGCATCCACAACGTCAATCTGCTGGCTGCAGGGAGGCGTTGCAAGCCATAGGGGTGCAGGGGAACCCGCATGACCGGAAGCCACGGTTCGGCGTGTGCCAGGCTCAGAATGCAGATGGCGGCATGAACCTCAGCCCTGTTGGCACCTTGATGGAAGTGACGGTGGGTTTACAGTCGCGCAATCAACGGCCGGGGACAGGTGATGGCTGCAGGAGGCTTGGGCTCAGCGGCTTTCCCAATTACAATGTGGTGGTTGTGGTATGCAAGGCGGGAGAGTAGGCTGGCTGGCTGCAGACTGTTGAGCAGCGCAGTGCAAGCACAGCCCTGACGTCATATGTGGCAGCCGGGCGTAGTCAAGCTCCCGCGGCTCTCCGCCAGCGCTGCGGTTTGGTCCTGCCATCTGATGGGATGTCAGCGCATCAACCTGCCGCGCCACCGCCTGATCATAACTCTTCTCGTGCCCGCCTCTGCCCTGCGGATTGCAGGACCTGCAGCAGCTGCCCGATGGCCGCATGCGCGTGGTTGCCCGCGGGCAGCAGCGGTTCCAAGTGGTGGGCGTTGTGGAGGGGGCCCCATGCGCGGGAGCAGGCTCGGAAGGCTCCTCGAGCAGCCCTGAGCTGGTGTGCACGGTGCAGCTGCTCAGGGAGGAGACCTCGCCGAAAGAGGCGCCCGAGGTGCGGTGCTAGGGTGGTGGTGCTCAAACCAAAAATTTTGATGCTTGGCTTAAATGCTGCTCAAATTAAAGGTGCTGATGTAGGTGGTGATTTCCTAAAGCGCTGCTCAATTCCACAGTGCTGATGCTTTGCTCAAGCGTATGGCGGCAGCAGAAGGTTCTTCAAGCGCCGCTGCTGTTGCCGCTGCTGCTGCCCCTGCTGCTGCCAGGCGATGCGCCTAGCTGGTGAGGTGCTGTCACTGCTGCCTAACTACCTGAGAGTGTACATGCGTGCCCGAGCGCAGGAGCGGGGTGAGGCAGGGGTTATTTACTAAACCTGGGGGCACTCAAACATGATGATGGTGCACGCATTAAGGATGCGCACTGCAGCGGTGTCGATGCAGCACCACCTTAGCGGTGTATGTGTCTCAGAGCGGAACGAGCTTCATCAAGCGCCTGTATCGGAGCGCTGCACACCACCATTATTCTGGTTTAACGCGGCCATACTTGCAACATTACATTCACTAGGCGTTGGGGTTCCGTCGCACCTTTCAACAGCGACGCAGATGAACCGCGCTGCCCTGCCCCTGGTTTCCCTGCTCACCTGTCCTACCTACCCTGGTCCGTTGCTGCAGGCCCTGACCTGCCTGCGTTTGTGGCCAGCCTGGGCCCCGGGCTCACGCGCTCCTCGCTGCAGGCGTGGATCAGTGGCAAGGCCGAGAACCCAGAGCTGGAGGCGCGTGTCATGTGCAACTTGGCGCACATGCAGCCCGAGGAGCTTGATCTGTACTCCTTGCGGCCCGCTGAGGTGTCATACTTTGTGGCAAGCCTGTTCACCAGCATGCCTGAGCTGCAGCAACACGTGCGTTGTGGGCTTGGTGGCGTCGTGTTCGCGTTGCTGGGATGGTGCTGCGGCCTGCGACTGTGCTTGGAGCAGCAGTGGTTGTTTACAGTGCATGCATGGGTGCTTGAACCCATACGAGATAGTCACCCATCACAGGCTCTGAGGTACATCAAGGATGAAACGCACGCGATGCTCACCTTGCCTGTCGTTACTGGCTGTTCTTGCTTGCTTATTGAATGCGGATGGTGCAGTTTGACAGTCCTCGTCCACGAGAGTTGCTATGCTAGCTCTGCAACTCGTTGCTCTTGCCTTGCGCGTTGCTGCTGCATGGTGCTCATCAGTCTGTGTTGTGATGCCCCTGCAGCTGCTGCAGGAGAACTCGACGCTTGCACGGCTGCAGATTGAGCGGGAGGTGCTGCAGGGCACATAGACAGGGATTGGAGGACGATGACAGCGGTGGACATTGTGTAGGTGCCACGCAATGGTGCACGCCGTTGGCAACAATACTGGCACAATGCGAATAGCTGTTGACCAGCTCAAACAGCGGCAACAGTGCAATGCAATGTGTTTGGTGTGTTGCAGAGGTAGCACACTTTCCGTGTTCTTGCAGTCAATGTAACACTGCTGCAGAAGTACTGTCATGGCGACGTGGGTTGTGCTCAGCTGCGCAGTACTCGCACCCGTGCATGCCATATTTCAAACACGCGGTGTTGTGTTATGCACCATGCATAGCTTATCATGAGCTTGGAGTGCATATGAAAGACTCAGCGGCTTGAACAGCTTTCCCTGTTCACCATGTGGGGTTTGGGGCCAAGAATAACCAACCACCCATCGTCGGAGGCCGGAGCACGTTTTTTGCGCGCTGTTGCAGCATAGCCCCTGGGCCAGCTGTGCGCCATGGGTTCCGTGCTGTCGCATGCGCCCGATCAGGATGATTTCAAGCGCGCGTGTGTGCAGGGCGACTTTGACAAGGCGATTCAAGCAGTGAGGCACAATCGAAAACTGGTCGACGTGCGCGTCTGCCGCAGTAACGGTGACAAGGTGCTGCACATGCTGGCGCGGCGTGCTGGCGACTCACACCACATGAAGGAGCTGGTGCAGGTATTGCTGGAAGCTCAGGTCCATGAGGGCTTGACACCTGGCGAGGCCATCCGCAAAGCAGCCAAGGCAACAGACCAGCGCAACCACAGGTATGAGAGCAGCAGTGCACCTGCAAGTTTTAGAGAAGCCTGTGCGGCGTTGCATGCTCATGAACTGGTGGTGCAATGTTACGGTCAGGGGTCAAACACCGCTCATGCTGGCGTGTGAGCATGGCAACATCGACTGCCTCAGGGAGCTGCTGGCAGTAGGCGCGGACCCATGGCTAGGGGATGCAGCAGTGCGGCGCACCTGTATGCACTACGCTGCAGGTGCAGGGGGCTGGCGTGTTTGGGCATACACAGCCTTGAGAGTAGCTGGACGGAGGGGCGCTTGCAGCCTTGAATCCAGCAGATACCTGTGAAGGCTTCACACCATGGTCGTCTGAGCGCTGTCCACTATTCACTTGTGCAGGCACTGGACATGCTGCAGCTATCGAGGAGACCGTGGCCTATGTCCACAGTCATGCGCAGCTCCGATCATTCAGCAAATCTGTCATCTATCAGTTTGAGTGAGTACAGAGAGGTGTGCACTCACAAACACTGGCGTCATCGCAAGCTCTGTCTGCTTCTCAGGGATTGGGTGTGCGAACTGTCACTGCTGCTGGTGCGCAGCTGGTGCTGATGCTGGTGCCTCTATCAGCGCTGCTGTTGCTAACAGCACTGCTGCTGCTGCTGCTGCTGCTGCTGCGTGTGCCCTGCCGCTGCAGGGTACATGATGTGCCTGCTTCCTCGGGCATGACACCGCTTCAGTAAGTGCTGGTTTCACAGTGTATACACAGCCTGTCTGCGAACCCCTGCATGCTCTCTGCCAGGGACTTCAACATGCGAGACTAAGGGAACCTTGTGCAGCACAAGGTATGGATTGCGCTGTGTAAGTTGTGCGGCACTGACGCCTGACCTGCACCTACCCGACACACGCTTGCTGCGCTGCAGTTATGCTGCATGGCGAAGGCAGGTCGCAGCCATCACAGCACTCACAAAGGCCGGCGCGTCGCTGTATTCGCGATCAGGGCCCATCGGCAGCGACCCTGAATGCCCGTAAGTTGCTCCTGTCTTGCCTGCAGTCGGGCTGCCTGCCTTGGCGGAAGTTGCCTGCCTTGACGCAGACGCTCAGGTTGCAGCTGCTGCTTATGGCAGTAGCAAGCACCTTGTAAGTCAACAAGCAATTAGAATTCCTTATAACTCTGTGATTCTTTTGTATGGTGGCTGCTGCTGACCTGCACCAGGACCTGCAACGAGGGCTCTACGCCGCTGCACCTTGCAGCCCTCAAAGGGTCGCAAGGCGCGGTGAAGGCGCTGCTGAAAGGCTATGTGAGTCTCAAGGCAACACCCACACCAACACTCACACTTGCACCAGTGCCAGCACCAGCACCAGGTCCAGCACCAGTCCTGGTACTAACAGGTGTAGATTTAGAGAATGCAAGTCAAGCATCGCAGCTGTGCTTGCGCAGCGCCGACAGCTGCTCAGAAAGGCGTGATTCAAGGCTTGGAAGGTGCTGTGACGGGTGTGTACCGGTGCTTGCTGGCGCAGGTGCTGCTGTTTGACGAGGCATCCCCAGCAGGTCAGCCGGTGCAGGGCCAGGCGCAACTGCAAGGGCCGGCGGGGCAGGCGCAGCAGGTAGGGGGGCAGGCGCAAGCTGGCGCGGATGTACCACTGCGGGAGCAGCAGCGGGAGGCGCGCAGGCAGCGGGAGCTACAGGCAGGCGCGCTGGTTGATCCCCGCACGGTGCTGGACAGCATGGGCTACACCCCTTTTGCCATAGCCAGGTGGGCAAGGGTTGGGATGAATGCCTGACAGAATAAGGGGAATGTTGGCTGCAGCAGGGAGCGTCAGAAAGCATTGGTGAGCAGGTGCAGGCAAGATCTGGCAGCGTATTCAGCACCTACGACCTCAGCTGGGTGAATCCTGCGCATTGCCGCTGTTGCGCACCATCAACGAGGTACTTGTTATGGCCGCCGCTGCTGCTGCTGCAGGTCCAAGGACCACTTTCACTTGCTTTCAGATCTGAACCCCTTGACGCCCCTGGCGCAAGTCCTGGCCCAAGACTCCCCCAACGACCGTGCCATCGGCGTGCCTCGCCTGCAGGAGCTGGCTGCCAAGGTGGTTGCTGCGGTAGCACTGCGCTGTGAGCTGAAGACCAGCTTATGCGCTGACATCTTGGAATGAGTCTAATGCACTCGCCGTGCTTGGTTACAGTGCCACCGCATCGTGTGTAGCAAGTTGCTTGCTCGCTGTCGCTTCACCGCACACTGCCCTGTGGTGTTTGCAGGCTGCGCACAAGATACTCATGCAGCAGATCACACACTTGGCGCAAGAGATTGAGGCCAGACAGGCGCAGCCTCCGCGTGTGCCACCAACAAGCATCTACGCAACCGTCCCGACTGTACCCAAGAGCACAGCCGCTCGTCTGGTCACGCCGCTCGCCGGCGGTACCGTAGACAACCCTCCCCGGTCGCAGGCTGTGGGCCAAGAGGGGTTGGTGCGTGCTGCCACGGCCAGTCGGTGCGAGGGTTCGGTGCGCGGCAGCGCGCGTGGCGGCGGAGGCTCCGTGCATGGCTCGCTGCTGGCTGAGACAGCGCTGCTGCTGGCGAACATGCCCAGCATGGCGCGTGCTTCAATAAACGAGGGCGGGCAGCTGTCGCGCAACCCATCAGTGCGCGTTGGCCGGGTGTCGCTGCAGCACATGACCGACAGCAGCTTTCTGGAGCCGTCGCATGCGGCGTCGAACAACTCGAAACATGGACCCTCGCCTGTGATGCGCGCCAGCCTGAGCGGCGTCTTCTCGCTGCGCTCGTCGTGCGCCTTTGCGGTGCAAGTGGAGCAGGAGGTGGCACGCAACAAGAAGTGAGTGCCACATGCCATGGCGAACTTACTAGCAGCCAACCTGCAGCCAACAGGCAGCGGTCGTGCATGACTGTCGCAGCTTGATGCCCCATCCGTGTGCATCACGCTGTGAGCATAGCCTTAGCGGCGATGGAGCGCTGCTGCACGGCAGACATCTGTCAGCGGGTTCGATAACATGCTTTGCATGTTCTTGTGCGCAATGCAGGCTGGTTGGACAGCAGTCCTCGCAACATGGCCAGCAGGACGAAAGCCATCACTTGGAGCAGCTGGAGCAGTTGCAGCAGCTGCAGGAGTGGGACCACCAGGACATCGAGGAGACGCTCAACATTGCAAGGACACACAGGCGAGTGCTGTACCTCAGGGCTGCCAGCAGCAGCACCGCGAATTATGCAAGCAGCTGCACGCCTTGTTCACAAAAACGACGCTGCTTCTTGCTGACTCCATCAGATGAGTGTCAGTGAGCGCCAGTATAGGCACTGGTGCTCTTGGTGTTTGAACCATGGCAGTGGTATTTATGCGCCAATGTTGCTGCCACACTCGCCCGCTCTGCAAACATGGCCCGGTGCAGGCTGCTCCGCGGCGTGGAGGATAGCAATGAGCAGGAGTCACAGCTGGCGCTTGTGGCAGTTGTCTCGCATGCCGGTACGCCCGCAATGTTGCGGCCCACCAGTGGCAGACAACAGCTTTGTGTTTTGCTGTGACGTGTTTTCTAGTGTCTTCGCTGTCATTTGATGGTGGCTGTGCAAACGAATAGCTTTGATCTACAGGCCAAACCAATGTTCTTGACATCACACACGCTGCCTGATGTGGGTGCTGCTGCAGGGGCGGGCCCAAGCACTGCAGTTATGATGGACGCCAGGGGAAGGCCCGTCGAGACGCCCGCGGCGGCAGCATTGACGGCAGCTGTGAACGGCACACCTGCACAACCTAGTGCGACGTCGCGAGTGTCATCCATGCAGCGCCAGCGTTCCCGCGGCTTTGACGGCGCTGAGGGAGGCGCGCAGCCTGGCGCCACGGTGACCAGTCCACCGCGGGACGGCCCCCTGTTCCAGCTAGCCGCGGTGGACGAGGACAGCGAATCGGTTCACCACGGGCGAGCGGGCCTTGCGCCAGCGTCACGCTTGCCGTTTGGCCGGACGAGCTCGCGCTTGCCCCAGGAGCCGGTATCGCCGGCCGCTGCCGGCGCCGGGAAGCAAGTCAGCCTGGTGTCGCTGTCGCGGCAGAGCTCCCAGGTGCTCGGCCGCGTGACGCTAGCGTCCGCCGACGCTCCCGGCGCTGCTACCGACCTGGCGCTTGCCCGCCTGGCATCGCTTAGCCGACAGTCATCGCAGCCGCAGAGCTACCGGCCCATCGGGTCCGCAGGCGTGGCCACCGGCGTAGATGACGGGCTGGGCGGCTTGACTGGGCTCACGAGTGCATCCAGGCAGGCATCCCTAGCAAAGGAGGTTCCTCTGCTGTCAGCGTTGGACCAGGCGTGCGAGCAGGCGACGGTGCAGCTGCAGCATGGCGGCGCGGGCCCCGCTGTGGGTGGTGGGGCGCCAGGTACGGCAGAAGAGGAGCCCGACGTGTGTGGTGTATGCCTGGACAGCGGCGACTTTGTGGAGATGCGCAAGTGCGGGCACCGCATGTGCGGTGAGTGCTGCTTGCATTTAGTGTCATGTCTGTATCTTCGTGCGCTTGTGCTGCAGCAACTACGCATGGGGTTGCCCACGCATTGTGCAGTGCTGCATGGTCCATGGCCTGACTGACCCTGCTGCTTCATCCATGCCAAAACATGCCTGCAGTTGACTGTGCGACAGAGCTGGTGCGCCTGCATGAGTACAAGGCCGCTTTGTGCCCACTGTGCCGAGGCGTCATCACCGGCTTTGCCCTACCCCGCCCTACGGTGCAGCTGTGAAGTGAGAAATGAGCGATATTTGTTGGCATGACCACTGCTGAATGGACTTTCTGTATAAAGGTGATGTTGGGATCATGATTGTGTTGCTGTTGATGGCCATGCCTGTCTTTCCTCGCCCATGTGTTTCTCCTGCTTTGCTGCTGTCTAACTGCTGTGTGCTAGTTTACCAACACCCCGTGCTGAGGCCTCTTGCATGTGCATAGGACGTAGAGAAAGGACGTGGAATACCATGGGACATCAAAGGACACTGATGCAAACATGCTGGCCTTTGGCCTTGCCCTTTGCACTGCCGGTGGCACAACTTGGTCACGCCATCACAAATAGTCAGCAGGCGAATCCGATCGCAAAGCTTAGGCATGGATCGCTGATAAATCCCGCAAGCTGCTGATGGCGAATGTGCGCGATGCCCACCAGTTGACGCCCACACTCCCATGGCACCTGTTTTCCAACGACCCCCAGTCGTTTGGCCTGGCGCAAGCATCAACTGAGCAACTACACGGTTTGCTGTGATGGCGTCGCCCGGCAGCTCAGGGCAAGAATTTGCGGCGGACAGGGATTTGCATGAGGTTGCAGACGCGGCAGACGCGGCCGCATCAACAGCAGCGAACGCAAAGCCTGTGGCCGGCCATGCGGACGATTCCGCAGGGCCGAACGCGCTTGAGTCGGCTGACAGGGTATTTGACAACGACGACCGTGATGCATGCGACCGAGCACCGCACCCAGAACGCGGGTCAGCATCGCCGAGGGGCGACACCATGCAGCATGAGCAGCCAGCTGAGCAGCCGCAGGCACTAGACCCTTCCATGCAAACAGCCCAGGCTGACCAGGTGCAAAAGCTGCATCATGAGCAGCAGCTGGAGAATGAAGCACAGC
This sequence comes from Chlamydomonas urium, assembly GCA_039880955.1. Lineage (NCBI taxonomy): Eukaryota > Viridiplantae > Chlorophyta > Chlorophyceae > Chlamydomonadales > Chlamydomonadaceae > Chlamydomonas > Chlamydomonas urium. Next base: position 19,310 of record JAWZTI010000507.1, read on the forward strand.
GGGAAGCAGAGCAGGGAGCACATCAGGATGAGTCAGAGGTGGCACAGGCTCAGGAGCGGCCGCAGCAGTCAGAGCCACAGCGGTCAGAGGAGCGGCAGCTGCCAGAGCAGCAGCAGCCTGCAGGGCCTCTGCAGCAGGGAGACGAGCGCATGGAGCGTGTTGTGGCTTCGTCCTCTGCAGGGGGACCAGCTGAGAGCCCACGGCCCAGCCCCAGGTCCTCCACTGGTCCTACCTTGGATGAAATCTACAAGAGCATCATGGTGCAAAAGGTATGCTCTTTCTCTATGTCCTGCACCCCATCTGTAATCGCCTGCGTTTTGTTATACAGTGTCATACATTGTGGTACAGCTCATCCTGCTGCTGAGCTTCTAGCTCTGGGAATGCCGCTGCAGCGATGCTGTTTAGTATGCCTGTTGTGCCTGGCTGCTGTCGCGACGTGCACGATTAACCTGAGGTATTACATGCGACTCATCCCAACCCCTGCACCTCATCCCGTATGACACGCTTGCAACAGCAGCAACAACAACAGCAACAGCAACAACAACAGCAACAGCAGCATCAGCAGCATCAGCAGCCTAAGATCGAGTTAGGGTCAACGGGCTCCCGGCCTGGCACTGCTGTGGCAGGGCCGTCTGGGACTATGGGGCGAGTCAACACGCTTGAGGCCATGCTGCAACAGGGCCAGGCCCTAGGCGCACATCAGTGAGTGCAATGACGCCCAGTTGGGGGCTTGGGTGGGCGGGCGGGTGGGAGGAGCGGGGTTCATGGTGGGCGTGGTCTGCATGGGCGAAGCTGTGGCCATCTGTATAGTGAGTTGCTTGGTGTAACTTGCGCCAGAGTGGACCTTGAGTTGAGTTTGGTTGAGGCTGAGCCTTGCCTTAGAGCTTAGCCTGTGATGGACGCCCAGCCTGTGCTGGAGGTTCAATCTGTGTGCTTATGGCCAACCTTTGTCCGTGAGGGCCAGCCTGTTTGCTAAATGCCCAAACTGTGCATGATGCTCGGACTGTTTGCTACATGCTCGATCTGTGTGCTTGAGGCCATACACAGCCTTTGCTTGACGCCCAGCTGTGCTCGAGACCTAGCCTGTTTGCTGTTTCCTCAGCCTGTTTGCTGTTTCCTCAGCCTGTTTGCTAGATGCTCAGCTTGTTTGCCGTATGCTCAGTCTGTTTGCTGTATGCCCAGCCTGTTTGCTATATGCTCAGCCTGTTTGCTAGATGCTCTGTGCATGAGTTCCATCTTGCTCAGTCTGTGCTCAAAGGCCCCCCTTCTGCCCCTGCTGTCCTTCCTTCATTGTCAGCGCGGATCAGGGCTTCATGTCCCGAGTGTTCCGCACCACCACGATGGAGGAGTTTGACGCCCTCATCGGTGACAACGACGACCTGCTGCTAGAGCTGGCGGAGGGGCTGCCGCCTGACGTGAGTTTAGTGGACTGTTGTGACAGGCGTCATGAACCGCAAGCACACAGCTCCTCAACTCCAGCCCTGGGCCAAGGCCGCCGGTTGTGGTCTGGCCAAAGTGAACATTCAGCCGTTTAGTCGGTGGGTTGTAGTTGTGTGAGAGGGATGGGCTGGCGCGCGACATGAGGCGCATCCTGATGTGGGCTGCCCAGCTGAGGCATGGGCATTTTCCCTTCCCTGCGCTTGCTGTTGCGCTGCTCTCCGCTGCTGCCTGGTCCCCTCTGCATGTGCGCTCATATTGCAGCCTGCTGCTACCCTGCGCAGCAACAACGCATGATCGAGGACCTGAAGGCAGAGGGCGGTGAGGAGGCAGCGTCCAGGAACGTCAAGGCACTCATACGCACCCTCACCTTTGAGCGCATCCAGGCAAAGAATGCGGAGGGGGGTGCAGGGGCGCAGGTGAGAGGGGGCTGAGAGGGAGCCTGAAAGTGGGGAATGCAGAAGGGGACACAGGGGAGCAGATGGGAGGGGTTGTGAGGAAGCTGGCAATTACAGTCTGGTAACGCAAAAACAGGTGCAGGCAAGCAGGTGGGAGGGGCTCAGATGTAGCTGGTCATCCAAGGTTGGGTGTGGAGGAGCAGGTGCTGAGGAGCAGGAAGGCCCCTCCCTTGAGGGAAGGGTTGAAGAGGGATCTAGCTTCCGCACCTCGCCACTTTCCTGACCTAGTGGCGCTGTGCCTTGTTTGCTTCTGCAGGGCCACCCATTGACGCGGGATGATCCGACGACGTGTACACATCAACGCAAGGAGGTGCGATAGCGTGTTGCGGTGAGGGGGTAAGGGACCAGTCAGAGAGTACCAAGGTGGGCCGGCGAGGGGAGAAAGGACCGGTCAGTGCAGCAGGGTGGGGTGGTGAGGTTCACGGGGTCAAACACACTGCAGTGGCAAGGGCAGGGAGGAGTGAGGAGACAGGCAGGTGGTGAGGGAACCGGGGAGCAGTGGGCGGACAGGGCCGGCACAGGCACATGCTGCACGTCCGCAGCTGATGTTTGGGACCACGGTACGCTCTCTCCGCGTTTGGGTTAAGCGCAGGGAGCTGGCAGCGGTTCCGGCGCAGGGACAAGACTGCACAAAAGGCACATCAAAAGGTGCAGTGCTCTGCATCAGGACAGCATACACCATGGCATTCGATCACGGGGCCATTCCGACATTGCCCACGGAATGCTGGTTGGGTGACGATGTGCGCCTGACCCTTCGCTGCGCAGGATGAGGGGCCGCGCAAACGATCGCGCCTCATGAACGGCCCTGCTGGCAAAAGGATGTCGCTGTGGGAGAGGCTGGAGGAGAAGCTGGCGAGGTTGAAGGAGCAGCGCAAACTGGTGAGATATCAATGCCCTGGGGCATCGCCGGGGTGCAAGGACGAGGCTCACTGAAGCTACCTGTTTTGCTGAGGCCTCAAAGGCGTTATGAGCGTACCTATACGTTCTGGCTAGGATTTCGTGCAAGCAGCCTATCACCAACAGGCACAAGTTTCGCCCGGAGAATTCAAGGACCAATGGTCATGCTGGCCAGGCGCCGGTGCATTTCTGACCCACCTGTGCTCAGCGCATGCGTACTTGTGTGATGTGCTCACAGGATTGTGGCTGGCAACAGCTGCCCACTGCACCCACGTTATGTGCCCGAGCCTGTTAACTGTATTTGCAGGCTGCGCCTGACGTATCTGTGCCTCTCCCATTCCGTGCCTTTGTGCTTGCAGGATGCTGTGATGCGCGCCAATGCCCCTCCGCGCACCCGCTCTCAGCTGCAGGAGCTGGCGGATGCGGCAGCTGCACTGGAGGAGGCGGAGCGTCAGGGTGTCATGCGGGTGGTGCAGCAGGAGCAGCGGGAGCAGCAGGAGCGGGAGCAGCAGCAGCAACAGCAGCAGCAGCAGCAGCAAGCGGCGGCGGCGCTGGCTGCAGTGCAACAGCAACAACAGCAGCAGCAACAGCAGCAGCAGCAGCAACAGCAGGCACAAGTTGACATCACGATGGTAGGTATGGTTGTGCAGGAATGGACTAGAAGCTTGCTCGTCTGTGTCGGTGGAGAATCGAGAGGGTACAGTATTTTGGGGAGGTACTATGTGAAATGCTGATTCTCCGTTTGCAGGTCATGAACCTGACGCGTGAGGCGGAGCGCCTGGCCGCGGAGAACGGCGCCATGCAGTCTCACCTGGAGCTGCTTGTGCGTCACCTGGACGGCATGCAGCAGGAGAACCAGGCGATGAAGACGATGCTGCTGCAGATGTGCAACGCAAACGGCATCAACGCAGACATGCAGCAACTCAACCAGACGATCGCCATGCACCAGCCTGCCCAGGTGAGGCACATGGATGTGGTTGATAGGGGAATGCTGGCCCTGCGGCTTGGAAGCAAGGCGTTTGCCCTGTCGTGTTTCCGAGGCATTGATGTTCAGCTGCACTGAGAGTGAGGGGTGGGAGTGTGGTGAGAAGGTGAACAGATAGGGCACAGCACTAGTCAGCATGCTGCCTCCCCTTCTCTTGTCAAAGTTATCATATACCCCCCGGTGCTATGTGGGACGGCCTGCCACAGGTGTCGGACGAGCAGGCGGCTCTGTTCGCGGCCAACATCCTGTCCAACAACAAGGGCAGCCTGGGCGCCACGATCCAGGAGCTGCTGCACAGCGCTATCTCACAGAGCCGCCTGGGTTCAGTGATGTCAGGAGGGGCGGCAGGAGGGGGCGGCTCGATGGTGCAAGCGGCGCCTGCCCCCCAGCAACAGCAGCGGCACATGGCCATGGACCAGAACCAGGTGTGGCTGGGTGTGGGAAGTGTGGGCGTGGGAAGTGTGGATGGGCTTGAGGCTTGTGTGGAGCTTGGGGTGTGTGGAGGCAGCAAAGTGGCCATGTGCGTGCAGCAGCGTCCTGGTGTAAAGCTGACAGGGCTGGGTTATATGCTATTGCTGTATGTTGCTGTTTGTTACAACTTCGCAATGCTATCCGCACAGCTGCCCATACACACGCTGGGCACATTGCTGTGTGCATCATCACCTGTTGCCTAAGGTACTGTTACCTCAGTCACCTCTGATATACTTGACACCTCAACCCTGTTACTTAAGATCCCTCCATAAAGTAACGCTCAACCCTTGGCGTGCATGCCCGGTTGTGTTGCGCAGCAGATGTGGCAGGGCACCGGCGGCATGTTTGCGCTCAACGGCGGCGGCTCTGTTGCTGTGACAGGCCTCAACCGACAGAGCAGCCTCAACACTCTGCAACTGCAGGCGATGCTGCAGCAGCAGCAGCACCAGCTGCCTGCGGGTGCCATCCTCAACATCGGAGGCGGCGGCGCACTGCACATGTCCGACGGCCTGCAGCAGCATGGGCAGTACAGCCTTGCCGGTACAGGCGGGACGCTGCCGCTAGGTTTTGGCGGGGGCGGCGGCGGCGGCGGCGGCGGGGGCGGCGGCGGCATGGGCCGGGGGNGAGCCTGATGGGGGTCCCTGTGGGGCTGATGCAGTTGGGAGGACAGCAGGGAGCACTGGAAACACTGTCCGGCCTGCAGCTGCTGCAGCAGCAGCCCTAGGCGCCGGTGGATTGATTGTACCTGACAGAACCGTTGTTGGTGGCTGTGCATGGTGGGCGGTTGCGGCAGCAGCAAGGGTGATGCGGGAGGTTATCCGCGGTCAAACGTCTCGTCGCGCGTGTTTGCCCATGCGTGCAGACCTTGCCATTCTGACTGACTCGAGTTGTGAAGTAAGTTATGTCATACAACCTACATGCAAGAGAGGGCTTCATGGACTGTTGGTTTGACTTGGTACTCAGGGGGAGGGAACTGATCTGACGCTGGGGCTTTCTAGCAGATATTTTCACGTTTTGCTCATAACCATCTCCCAGGACCCACACGCTGTTCGGGGCTGTGTCCAATTGTTTTCCTCAACGTTTACGTATACGGCTTGCGGATGTGTCTCAGACACTGCAATGTGCTCAAGCAGATCTGCCTTGGCAAACAATTACCCACACTGGCTTTCTGCGACTGCAGCACGTGGCACATAAGAGTAGCGATGCAGCGCAGCTGGCTCGCATCATTTGCCGCGCAACAACAGCGCTGCACAGCTGTGCCGCTGGCATTGTTGCGATGCCTAGCAAGCGACAGCGGTCCCACAGCATCAGGGCACCAAGAGCACCTGCTACGTCGCTGGGCGCGCATTCTAACGCGCTACGAGGCCCTGGGTCGCTCTGAAAAGCGCATAGCATCATGCTCCGATACATCAGCAGCGCCCAAGGAGCAGGAGCAGCTGCCAGAGCTGCTGCGCGTGTTTGGGCGTGGTCAGGCGCTAGTGCCTGAGCAGCTGAGCAGGCGCTTGGTGCACTTCTACACGCATGTGCTGCAGCCTCAGGACAGGGCGTGGTTCTTTCGCCTGGTGTGCAGCGAGCTAGGGCTGGATGGTGAGTGTAGACTGTCTGTACAATGTTGTACAGCCAACCTGTTCACCTGGCCTGCGCTGAGCAGTAGCACCAATGATGAGCAAGTGATGAGCATCGTAACCTGTTGTGGAGCAGCAGCAGCAGCAGCAGCAACCTGCCGCTCCTGGGTTGACGCCTGAGCCTTGCGCTGTCTCACGCTTACTGGATGTGCAGTGCAGCAGGTCAACCGCGCGGCAGCTCACTGGCAGCTGGCTGTCAGCCGAGCTGAAAGCGGTGCGAGCAGGCTTCTAGCAAGAACAAATAGGCCATACATCTTGCACTTTCATGCAGCGCAAACCCGCTTGCTCTTGCCGCTGCCTTGTCCTTCAGAGTACAACTGTTCCAAGGGCCGGCACTGTTTGGCTTCTGTGTTTGCTTGCAAACGAGGCTGCTGCCGATGGCTGCAGGTGGCTTGGTGCCTGGCGAGGCGCTGTATCGCGCAGCTGAGCAGCTGGGCAGCAGTACACGCCCCATGTACACGCAGCTGCTGTTACCCATCAGCCAGCTGGAAGAGGGCATCGGCTTTCTGGTACGTCTTTGCAGCAGGGAAGCTTACACCCTAGGTGGGGGGGAATTTTCCAGGCCGGGTTGCAATTGCATGCCCTGAACATCTGTCTGGCAATTGGACCTAGCAGATGAACGAGGCCGTTGAATCCTGCTGCCTCTGCTCCTGCTGCCTCTGCTCCTGCTGCCTCTGCTCCTGCTGCCGCTGCTCCTGCTGCCGCTGCTCCTGCTGCCGCTGCTCCTGCTGCCTCTGTTCCTGCTGCCGCTGCTCCTGCTGCCGTTGCTCCTGCTGCCTCTGCTCCTGCTGCCGCTGCTCCTGCTGCCTCTGCTGCTGCTGCCGCTGCTGCTGCTGCAGGTGAAGCTGCGTGCTGACCTGGCATCCGTCATGCAGCATCAGCCTGCGTTCTCTGTCCCCATGCGAGCGCTCAGTGAGCACCTCAGGTGGGCGGCGGGTGGCAGTGTGCACACAGCAGGGCGTCAGCAGGAGCGGGGATCACAGTGGTAGCTGTGATGAAAACAGTGGTAGCAGTGGCCTCGGTTGCCCCAGTTGCAGCAGTGACGGTAGCAGTGATTGCAGTGGTCGCCTTGGTCAATTAAAGCAACTCAGCAGCATGGAGGTCCTTGGGCTGAAGGTATTGGCTTGGGCATCCGCCTTGATTGATGCTGCATGGCTGAGAGGGACCAGCATCACAGGTGAGGTTGTCTGCACGTAGAGCCCTTGTAGAACAAGGTCCTGCTGCCTTAAGTCCTGCTGCCTGCAATTCTTAGCAGCACCGCAAGTCAGGCCCCTGCTGCCCTTGCGTTGATCAGATGCACACGGGGCGAGGGATCTTGTCCTAGTCTTTGTAACAGGCAGCAACTGTGGGGGTGCCGCGTGATGGTGGTGCTGATGCCTGTTTATGCGGTGCAGGCAGGCGTTGGCGCGCTGGTTCACGCCCGGGCTGCTGCAGCTGCACCGAGTGACTTGGGGTGCTTGCTCAGGGGAGCTGCTGCAGAAAGTCATGCAGGTAAGCGGGAGGGGTGGTTGAGGGGCAACTGAGGAGGTGGAGGTGCAGAGCAGGTGGGTGGTGGAGGTGCATGTGGGAGGTGGAGATGCAGGCGGGTGGTGGAGGTGCAGGTGGGAGG
>JAWZTI010000508.1:2592-26766 GCA_039880955.1 Chlamydomonas urium
GTAGAGAGAGGGGCTGGGGCAGAGCCAGCTGCAAGACAAGAGTATGCCGTTCGCTTGCCTGCCGCAATCACAGGGCCAGCAATGCACACCTATCCCCTCGCATGCCCAACATCAGGTGGTGTTGAGTACACTTCGGTGCGGGCGTTGACACGTGAACACCACCCAACAATTGTATTTCTCACCCTCCTCAAGCATGATCGCCCATATCCTACACCTTGGCGACTCACCCTCCTTTCACACTCTTACCTTTGCTTTGAGCATCGAAACATGCTTTGCCACCTGCCCCTGCACGGCCTCAGACTTGAAGAACTGGGCCTCCCTCTCGTCCTCTGCATCCTCCTCGCCATCATGCTTGAACGCAGCCTGAAATGGATCGGGAGAGTGATTGGTGTGAGCTTCAGGGTTCTAGGCGTTGAGCTTGATATGCGCCCAAAGCGTAGGTGGTGTTGTGCGTTGCGCGAGTCACAGCTGTGTCATGCCAAGCCAGCCCCTGGTCGCTGGATTGACTGTTGCAGGTGTTGCAAGCAAGCAGGCCATGCAGCAACCGTTGCATGCTGCTGTTGCTGCCGTGCCGCCCATCGCACTGCAGCACTCCCCTGGCTGCCATGCGTAGCGCACCTTGCCATGCTTGGCCTTCTTGGCAGGCTTGCCGCTTGCCGCTGCTGCCTGCTCCTGCTCAAACTCGGCACGCGCAGCCTCCTGCACCTGTCTGGCCTCCAGTGGCGTCAGCGCCGAAGCACCGCCTCTGGGGAAAGCCTCATCATCGCCATGCCCACCCGCGCCGCGCTTCTGTTTAGACGGTTGAGATGTCGGCGCAACGGGCTGCGCCGCCGTTTTGCTGGGGTTCTCGCGCTTCGGCATATTTCTGATTGATGCACTGAGCCTCGGCGCTTCAAGCGCGGTTGGAAGCGGCCATCGTCGGCGCTGTGCGAAACGATGCGCTGCAAAAGCGGGGTTACTTGCGTGCATGAACGCAGTGTGGCAGTGTGAAAAAAGGTGTTCAGGTGTGGGATTTTGGACATGAGAACGCGATGGAAGCGCATGTAGCAAGCAGTGGAACCGGCGCCCCGTGTGTACTTGGGGCATTGCTCCCAAAATGACAGTGATGCCTCGTCACCATAGTCCTGCCGTGCTTGGGTTCCTGCTAGCGCTGCTGGCGGTGGTGGCTTCCGGCGCTGCGCAGGCGCACGCCTTCGCCATTGTGTTGCAGACGGTGAGGCTACATTGCGCGGCCGCGCGTACGGCGCGCTCAGCAAGTTCCGAGGCCAGACCTTCTGGAGTGTACAGGCCCATGCCCATCGCACGGGCGGTGCGGCGCCGGTGCACAATGCGCCTGATTGACCCAGGCTGCCTTGAGCTGTGCTGTGTTTAAAACACTACCAAACTGCCACCTCCCTCGAAATCCGCAGGGCGCTGGCGAGCTGAAACGCGAGGGCCCGCCCGAACACGCTGGCGACGCCTTCTTCTCCACCCAGCTCGGCAGCGCCACTTCCTCCGTTTTCTCACCGCTTTTGCACCCATTGAATTGGTGAGCCAGCGTTGAACGCAACAATATGGCACGGGTGTCCTGGGCGCACGTGCGATCACAGGTTCATGTGCATGCCGAGCTTGCTATGGCCCTAGCTGAGTCTGGAGGTTTCCATGCACCGCCACCCCTGTGGACACACAGGTTGGATGAGCAGCTGGAGGCCCTCGACGCTCTGCACCAGGCATCCATGGAGAACTTCATGATTCGGAGCCTGGAGGCAAAGCAGCTGAGGGACATGGCGCCGCAAGAGGTGGAGGGCGAGATGCTGCAGCGCGTGGGCTGCCAGCGCTTCCGCGAGGCCATGCTGCAGTGGCATGGCGAGGTGGGCCGGGGGTGGGGAGGGAATTCAGAGGATGGCTGTTATTCTAAAAACGAGATAAGCAGGAAGGGGCTGGCACTGTAACTTGCATCTATCTGCAACGTCACGAGGTGGGTGGAAGGCGGCCTGCCGGCGCCTGTGCAAAGCAAGCCTTGGGCGCAGGAGGTTGTGGACCAAGGGATTCGGCAGGTGATCATATGCAGCAGGGAATTCAGCAATATAGGAAGGCGACAGGTGAGCAGGGTCCAAGAGGCGAGTGCCTGTAGGACTGCCTGCCCGATGCACTCAGCTTGGACAGCATTTGTTACCCGCCCTCATTCACCTGGTCTCCCCTGCGTGTCTTGCATGCCATGCTCTATTGTCTGGCACAAGGACTCGGACTCGACTTCCCGCTCTGACAACCCCATGGAGTGGATGCCCGCGGACAAGGATGAGCTTCACACCCCCCTGAATCAGTATGAAGACTACTCAGCCAACGAATTTGCCTACTACAGTGCCCTCGGCGAGGACATGGTTGAGGAAAGTGACGGCGGCGATGCGCTTGCGTGGACTGACGACAATGTCGACGCACGGACAGATGCTGTGGACTTGCTCTCTTTGCCTGAGGAGGGCGGGTTTGCAGAGTGGGCAGAGCAACAGCAGCAAGGGTTGTGGGATCGGCAGGGGCAGTGGGGCGGCGCCGCACAGTCTGAGCGCGAGGAGGCTGCAGGGGAGGGCGGGGAGGAGCGCAGTGCTGGCGGCCTTTCCTCCGTGATGAGGTACCTCGCACTGAGGGGCGCTGCATCAGAGCACCCGGTGCTGCTGCGCGGCGGCGTGGATGACCACGTTTACGAGGACAGCAGCAGCAGCAGTAGCAGCTGCCTTGGCTGCAGCGAGGAGGTGGATGCCATGTCAGCACTGCAGGACGACGAAGGTGAGGGGTCGCGCCAAGCAGGAGGGGAGCCAAGGAAAGAGAGGCACTAGGGCTGTTGGGGTTGGAAAGGTTTGCAGCAGCAGCAGCAGCAGCAGCCTTGCGGCAAGGCAGTGCACACCAAGGCTGCGGTGTATGAGCTAACATTCAAGGGCAAGCGGTAGAGCGACGAGTTTGGGGAAAAAGGAGTTTGACTAATGACGGGGGCAGCTGGGATGATAATCTTCCGGCACAAAGGCTGCGACACAAGCAGAGCCGCTCAACTCCTTGCTCACATCAAAGCCTCTTTCGCCCGCCTTGCCATCTATGCGCATCGTGCGCCACTCTGTACGTCCTCCATTCCGCCTGCCTGTCTCCAACTGATTCCATTCCTTTCCCTGTGCTTCCCACGCCCAGATTCCGTGCTGTTCAAATGGCACGAGGGGCCGCCCCACATGCGCAACAGCCTCTGCGCGCACCTGCTGGACCGCCTCATGCTGCTCCGCTCCGCCCTTTCATGGTCCGCACCGCACTTCTCAGAGCCCCACACCTTCCACACCCCAACCGAGACGACGGGTGTGCGCTGGAGCCTCCGTGGTGCCGGCGCCATCCTCACATTGCAGGACGTCAGGGCAGGCCGCCTTTCTCAGCTGCTCATGCCCGAGCACTTTGATGAAGAGGGCTTGTCAGCTAGCCTGGTTGACGCCGGTGTCGATAGTGTGACCAGTATGGACGGTGTGGACGCAACCAGTGATGTGGGCATGCGAGCGGGTGAGGCGAATGGCGTGACCCAGCAGAGCCAGGGGTTGCAGCAGCAGCAGCAGCAGGCAACAGCGGGCCAGGCAACCGATGGCCCAGATGAGGAGGAGGTCGATGATGCTGCTTGGTGGGTCGGCGCCGCTTTCCTAGGCTCGGGCGCTTCTGCCAGCGTGCGCTCGCCTTCGCACTGGCTTGACCTCAACGGGGACGGCAGGGGTGAAACAGAGTGGGCGCTGTTCAAGTCCGATGGCTCTCCGAACTGGCAGCTGCTACCACTGCTCCTCCTGCTGCTCGCCACCGCCTACGTGGCAGCCTCGTTCGTCCAGGCACTGACGCAGCTACGACGTGTAATGGCTGCCACCAGCTGCGCGGGACGGCAGTGGTGCTGGGCAGCAGGCAGGCAGGGTCATATGCTGCTGCCTGTGACGGTCGAGCGGGATGGGGAGCTTGTGCAGGCGCTCATGCTACTTTCAGAGGATGAGGAGGAGGGTTTGGATCAGTGGGAGAGTGTTGGGAAGTGTGGAGATGGCAAGTCTGGTGGGATCAAGGCGGGGGCAGCTGAGTGCAAGGTGCCAGCCCCGGAGAAGGTAAGCAGGACTGACGGCAGTCAGGCAGCACAGTCCCAGCAGCAGCATGCCCACGGGCAAAGGTTGCAGGCGCAGACCGAGAGCCAGGGCCAAACGCAAGAGGAGGTTGCAGACCTGCTGGGCGTGCCAGCGCTGAGGCCGCAGGAGGAGTTCGAGGTGGTGGTGGCGGCGCATGTCGCAGCTGAGCAGCAGTTGCAGCAGGAGCAGCAGTTAAGCTGGCAAGGATAGGTAAGCAGGTACGCAACGCTGCAAGCTACCGTCTCTAACCACTCAGCCCCGCTCAAGCCGTTGGTGGGCCACATGTCGTGTGCAGTCACGCATGGATGCCCCGCACATCCATGGCACTCTTCGATGACGTGCTCGGTTGTACGCTACACCGTAGTGCAGCCGATGGCCATGCCCTACTGAGGCACGCGCAGAAGCACCATCTGGAACAATGAACTCACCACGCCTGGGCACGTGCACAGTACCAGTATGGAATCATGCCGCCACCAATCCGCCTGTGATGCACCCAGCCTGCAGAGCGCCATTTCACGCAGGACCTGCTCTGGCGATTGCCCAGCTGCTACCGCTCACCTCGCCTTGTCATGTAACATGTAAGTGTTTTCGCATTCCGCAGTTTTGTTTCCTGACGGCAAATTGTTTCTAGCATTGTTCACATGTCAGAACAAGTCAGGACTTGCCTTGATTGGACTGCAGAAGCTGCGCACCTGTTCACACATGGTGCTGCGGTGTATTAAATAGTTTGCGTATGCCCTTTCAAAAGTTGGGTTTCTTGCGAAGGCGCTGTTCATTACGAAGGTCCATGCCAGTTGCCCTGTTGTCCTTGAAGCAGCTTCCTGGCCCCAGCTTTGTGAGTTAACGTGTAATTGCAAAGGCTGAGCCGCAAACATGGCGCTGTTCTGCACATGTGATCATGATTACCCGCTTAGATGCTAAAGTGGCTTCCCTGGGCTGGAGGAACAGGATTATCTTCTGGCCTGCTTAGCCTGCAAGCCCTAAGGATCATTCCTTGCACCTCTCCACCTGGCGGGGAGGTTCTGGTGTTGGGATGTAACTGCAGCTCCAGACTGGCGGGTGCCTGTTGGTGCACGGCACCAGCAACTTGAATGCCCAGGGTCGGCACCAGCTCCCGTGTATGCCATGCTGCAGCCCTGGGATGCACAGCTACAGCATGCAAAGCAACCGCCGCGCGCCAAGCGGCCCACGCTCAGTCGAAATCGACTCTCAAGGCGTATGATGGCGGCTAGTGTACAGCGTCTGTAGGGTGCTTTCCAGCCCTGCAGCCTGTGAGTGTGTTGCATGCATGGGCCTGCTTATCCTGCTTGCTCAGGTTGCCCAGTTTGTGTGGCACCTGGTATGGTGGGCTGCTTCTCAGTGGCTGCCTTGCTGCCCTGTTGCCTGCCCTGCTGTTACTTTGGAGCTGCCGCTGCGCTGCTGCGCCGAATGTTGAGTGCGCGCGAGCCTGCGAGCGCGACTCCGTGTGTCCGCTGCCGAGTGCGCATGAGCACCCCAGCTGTGTTGCCTTGGTGACTTGTAAGCCTCGGCTGCTCACCAGTGTAACTCTAACCTTCCTTCCCACACATCTTAGCTGGTTGTACGCTTTTTGCTGCACCGCTTGGTGCCTTTCCGTTGCTTCTTAACCAAGGGGCCGCTGCCTTTGGCGGACCCGAGGTATTCCCTGGCCAGACCCCAACGTGGCGCGTTGTAAACACTTCTGTGCTGAGAGGCAGCCACAGCTCCCCACAGTCTGCGCGTGGATAGCGCAGTTCTGGTCAGCCGACTGCCCGAGGGCCGTCGACTTTTCTACGCAGCGCCGCTGCGCAGGGCTGTATCACCCGCCCAAGCTTGCCAGGCAAGAGTGCCTGTGTTTCCGCCAGTCTGCACAGTGTCAAACCAGGCTGCGAAGCAGCAGAGCCGAGTTTTGGCTGCTTCGCCATCACCTTATCCATCCCTTCCCGCTTTGCACCCATGCCCCGGGCTCCTGCCAGTGCGTCGGAGCCCTCCGAGGATGCTCCCCGCGCCATGCTTAAAACCTCCCGCCTACTAGGGTTTTAGGGTTTAGGTAAAGGGTTTAGGTTTAGGGTTTAGGGGAGTTCTTCATGCCAAAGGGCATCACGTGGTATTGGCGCAGCTGACCGCGGTTCCAGAAGGACGTCTTGGCCCTGTCAGCCTCAGCCACAGGGATCTGCAGGAAACCTGAGCGGGCATCGATCTTGCTGAAAAAGGCAGCATCGCCTATGCGCTCATGCAGGTCAGCTGCCAGAGGCAGGCTGCAGCGGTCCTGGGCGATGAGCTTGTTGATCCCCTGTAGTTGTGGCAGAAGTAGTGGTCATTGCCCACCACCCCGTGCACGTCCTCCTTGGGCGCCACCACATTATTGCAAGCGAACCTGAAGCCTTTTACAGGGTCCAGGGGGGTTAGCTCAATGATGCCTGCCTCCAACAGGGACAGCTCCTTTGCGTCCTGGATCTCCATCTCGCGCGGGTTTACTCGCCGCGGGGGAGTGAACGTAGATTGCTCCTCGTCAATAAGGGGAACAGTAAAAGGGCCCAAAGGGCTGCAGTACATGCCTTTCAGGCCGGTGGCACGCCCGCAGGCATGCTCCTCTAGGACAACAGTCGCAGTTGCCGTCTGAGAATCAGTAACCTGACTATGGCGGCCAAGGACGAGGCCGCTAGCAGTCCTGATCGTGGCGAGCTCCGCTGGCACTGGGTGCAGCGAGGAGAGCCCATCCAGCGATCCCTCAGCGCTGGGTCGTGGCTGCTGCTGCCCTTGCCAAATCAGGGGCCGGGCTGCCTTGAGCAGCGCGGAACTCATGTGCAGACTGGGTTACAGGTGTTGCAGGAGTTACGAATGGTTACTCCCTGGGAAAGTGTGAATAAGAAGGGTCTCTGTCCCTCCTGTGTCTCTTGGGTTTGGCTTAGCCAGTGCCCCGCTCTGTGCCCGATCAGCGGTCATGGTGGCGTTGGGCCACTCAACGTGTTACACCCCGACACGACACAATGTGCAGTTATTTCCATGAGCAAGGACAAGCAATACTGCGCGCATGCTGCAAACCAAGCACGCCACATCTGCTGGTTGCAAAGAAAAGGTACAAGTATTGTGTTGCAACAAACAAATTCCTTCTGAGCGCCAACTGGTGCCAACAACACTAGTGCCATGCACTCTGCCCTGGCCTCCTCCGTGAACGTTTATGTACACTGATGGACGTGATCAAACCTATGGCCTGGGCAGCAGCATGAACCTGTAAACAACGCGAACATGTGCATGTTTCACCATGTGCACAGGGCTGTTGCACAGGTGCTGCCTGCATCAGCGCTACCACGCGCGTGAATGACGCGCGCTGACCTTTGCTCTTGCTCGCTGGCGGCCGCGTTTGTGGCCCAACCTTATGATGACAGGGGTTGACGGCAGCTCACCAAATGTTATGCTTGGGCGGCGGGCAACCGAGAGGCCACACAGCGCAGTGGCAGCTGATTCGCTGACGTCGTCTGCACAGCGGATTGCGCCCTGCTCAAGCAGTGTCAACCCTCGTCTGCAGTGTGGACCTGGGTCTGCACCTTCCTACGGGGCCAAACGTGCAAAGCCTGCGTGGCCACAGGTGTTGGCTCACAATCTAAAGCCGCCTCCTGCACAGCACGGCTGCTGCGTACCCGCGGCCGGCTGATACGCCTGTGCTGCACAGCAAGCGCGCCCAGTGACCCTCTCCCACAACCTCGCCTGTGTCCACCGCCACGCAAGAACAGCAGCACAGCCACAGCGCAGCGTCAGCAAGCATGGCAGCGGGTGAACCCGTCAAGGAGTTGGCCCAGCCCGACAAGGGCGCTTGCCTGGACAATCGCATTGAGCCTTCCAGCGACGACGACTCCACAGCGGTCAAGGACGTCAAGGCCGATGCACCCGTAGAGGAGATGAAGGTCTCATACAGCAAGCTATATTCGCAGGCGGACAACCTCGACACGATTCTCATGGCGCTGGGCGCTGTTGGGTCTGTTGCAAACGGTGAGCTGCATGCATGCTGGCACCAGCGTGCCAAGCACATCATCCAATTGCACCATCCCAGCTGTGCAGCTGTAGGCATGTGGTTTTGATGGCAGAATGACCCAACCCAACATACTTGCCCTCACACTGTCTCAGGTGCCGCGTTCCCCATGTTTGCCATTGTGTTCGGCCAGTTCACGGTGAGCCCACATGTTCCACGCCTGTGCTGACGACGCCTGCCAGCATCCTTGCCCTGTAACACCAAGCACACCAAGCCTTGGCGCATCTGAACGGTTCCTTGCCTGTGTGCCGCTGCAGAATGTGTTTGGCACTGCTGGTGGCTCGTTGGACATGCAAAAGGTCAGCCAGCTGGCGCTGTACTTCGTCTACATCGCCATTGGCAGTGGCGCGGCTGCGTATTTCCAGGTTAGGCTGGTGGTGGCTGGTATGGTCGACCATACCATGGCTAGAGTTGATAACTCAAGTGACAGACGCGAGCACGACTTGTTGTAGGGCAGTTTCGCCCACAGGTGGCAACACTGCCACCGCTGCTGCAGCTGCTGCTGCTTTAGCCACTGTCTGATTGTAGCGGTCATTGCTCTGCTGGTTGGCGCAGAGAACCAAACTCTAGGATGGATCTGAGCACTACCTGCCCTTTTGCTGCTGCTCCCTCCTTCCCTGTCAGGGCGCCATGTGGATGTGGACGGGCCACCGGCAGACAGCCAAGCTGCGCAACCTGTACCTCAGCGCAGTGCTGCGTCAGGACGTCGCGTTCTTTGACACGCAAGCAACAACAGGCAGCCTGCTCAAGGGTTTGGACGAGGACAGCGCCAGCGTCCAGCAGGCGATCAGTGAGAAGGTCGGGCACTTCCTGCAGCATGTGTCCTGCTTCCTCATCGGCTACATTGTGGCTTTCTGGCGCGGTGAGCGGCGGTGCATGGGACCAGCCTGCCGCGGGTGCAGACATGCATGCTGTGCCATTGCCGGGTCAGCGTGGGTCTGGCCAAGTATGCTGCGTCTTGCTGGGCTGCAATGCTGGCTGCCTGCGGGACAACCTGGAACTTGCCCTTGGGTTCAAGCAGTGCACTTGCATCATGCCCAACGACCCTTCCGCTGACCCCCCACGCCCCTGCACTTCCTGACTCTCCCGCAGGTTGGGACATGACGCTGGTCATGCTCGGCACGCTGCCTTTCCTGGCGCTTGTGGGCATGATCCTGTCCAAGCTGACCACCCTGACCACCACCAAGACCGAGGCGGCCTACACCAAGGCCAGCAGCCATGCGCAGCAGGCAATCAGCCAGATCCGCACTGTGGCTGCTTATCACGGAGAGGAGCGCAGCATCCAGGTGCGTTGTGGGGAGCGGACAGGTTGTGGAATAGGAGTGCAGCTTGCAGGCGCTGAGGAAAACAGGGTGCTGGGCTTGTAAACAATCACCATGGAGAGCATTGCGGGGTAGGGACAGGGTGGTGCTGGGCCATGCAGACGAGCGCAGCGCGCCAGGGCTGGTGCTGGGCTCTGTTTTGATAGATAGTTGGGTGGCATTGCATTTGTTGATGCTCATGAGCAGCGCGCATTCTGCTTTGAAGCTCAGTAGAAGCGCGGTCCTTGACAGTTCCGCCATCAGCAGCAGACCAGTAGCAGCATATAGGCTCGCTTGGTTGCGCGGACAGCTGGGACCCAGCAGCACATGGTGGTGTTGCGGCTGGTATGCAGGGTGTGCAATTTGGTTCCGCCTCGCTTCAACTTGCACATGCTTGCATGCATGTGCACAGGAGTACGAGAGGGCGCTTGAGGAGCCCATCAAGGTGGGCATCCAGCAGGCCCTGGTGGCCGGTGTGTGCAACGGCGGTATCCACGCCATCGTCTACTGGACCTACGCCGTTGCTTTCATCTATGGCGCATGGCGCGTGTCAACTGGTGCGTACACCGGCGGCGACGTCATGAACGTGCTCGTTGCGGCGCTGGTCGGCGGCTTCTCGGCAGGCCAGGTGTGCGGGCACGTGTGGAAGCGGCTGAAGTGTGGGCATGTGGAGGGGAGGCTTAGCAAAGATGTGGCATTTATGCTGGGATTGCGCATTTTGTTTACTCTGCGGCGGTGCCATGGCTGTTTCTGGACTGGCGCTCTTCTTATGTTACAAGAAAAGCACATACTGTGCCTAGGGCGCTGCTGATCACCAGGTCGTATCTGCCACTGCGCGCACCTCGTGGTGCTCCCTCCTGCACCTCACCCATCATCCCCCTTCCTGACCCTTTGCCGCACGCACCACGCTTGACTGTGACTGCAGGCGTCCCCAACCCTGGCGACCTTTGCCAAGGGCCGCGTCGCCGGCGCCAAGCTGTACAGCGTGATCGAGCGCCGCCCCGCGATTGACGTGGATAGCGACGAGGGCATCACGCCCGAGAAGATCAGCGGCGAGCTGGAGCTGCGCAACGTGTGCTTTTCCTACCCCGCGCGCAGTGACATGCAGGTGAGCGCAGGGGACGACACGGAGGGTTGGGGAGGCGGCCAAAGGCAGGGGCCAGCGGTTTGCAGACGCCAAAGCAGTCCAGCGGTTTTGCCCCGCATTTCCTCCAGCGTTTGGTGCTCTCCCCCCATCCTGCCTCCACAACTTCCCCTGCCTCGTGACCTGTCTGTACAGGTGTTCAACAACTTCTCGCTCATGATTCCTGCCGGCAAGACCGTTGCGCTGGTGGGCAGCAGCGGCAGCGGCAAGTCCACCGCCGTGCAGCTGATTGAGCGCTTCTACGATCCCGACTCGGGCGTGGTGCTGCTGGACGGCATCGACTTGCGCCAGCTCAATCTGCACTGGCTGAGGTCAAATGTGAGTGGTGATTCGGTTTCGGTTTTGGGTAAAATCAGGTTTCCATGATCGATCAACGATGGGATTGGCTGTACAAGAGGAAAACAAATTACGAAGGTAGGCACTGACTTGCGCCAGCTCAACCTGCACTGGCTGAGGTCGAACTTGAATGGTGTGCGGGCTTTTGCTAACAATCGCTACGTACGCATTGACTTGCGCCAGCTCAACCTGCACTGGCTGAGGTCGAGCGCGCGTGGTGTGATTGTGCTTGGAGTGGGACTGCTGTAGTTTTGAGTGAGGGGCAGTTGACTGCAGGACATATTTCACGCGCTGCCTTGCTCCCAACTCTCCCCTGCACAGGTCGGCCTGGTGAGCCAGGAGCCCACCCTGTTTGCGACCACCATCTTCGAGAACATTGCAATGGGCCGCAACGGCGCCACCGCCGAGGAGGTGAAGGCTGCGGCGGAGGCGGCCAACGCGCACCGCTTCATTGCTAACCTGCCCCACCAGTACGACACTCAGGTGCGGCGTTTGCGTTAGCTGGGGAGATGGTGAAGCTTCATGTGATGTGTGGTGGCACAAGAACAGGCGCTTTGCATTAGTCGGGGAGGTTGCTGAGGCTTCATGTGATGTGTGGTGGCACAAGAACAGGCGCTTTGCATTAGCCGCGGAGGTGGTGAGGCTTCATGTGATGTGTGGTTGCACAAGAACAGGCGCTTTGCCGGTGCCCAAAGCAGCTTGATGCTGTGTGTGTGTGATGCATGAATGCATTGTCATGTTGGACTGTAGATTACCCGTCATGCAAGACTGAATCAAAGACATGCTGCCACCCACCTCTGGATCCACCGCGCCAGGTCGGCGAGCGCGGCCTCTCGCTCAGCGGCGGCCAGAAGCAGCGCATCGCCATTGCCCGCGCCATTCTGAAGAACCCCCGCATCCTGTTGCTTGATGAGGCAACCTCCGCTCTGGACACTGAGTCGGAGCGTATCGTGCAGGACGCCCTGAACCGCATGATTGTTGGCAGGACGACCGTCGTTGTGGCGCACAGGCTGTCCACGATCAAGGTGGGGCAGGGTCAAGACGGCCCGTGTTTCTGGGGGCGGATGTCCTTGTGAACAGGCAGACAGCGATGCGCTTGATTGTGGGCAGGAAGGCAAAGGACATGTGGTCCACAGGCCATCCTCACACTGCCTGCGTGTTTGACCGCATGCAGCTGCTTGAACCCATGCTGGCGTGCTTGACCCTATGCTTGTGCTTGACCCCCTGATCCTTGTAGGATGCTGACATCATCGCGGTCGTGTCCAAGGGCGAGGTCATCGAGCAGGGCAACCACAAGACGCTGATTGCCAACGAGAGCGGCCACTACACAACGCTCGTGAAGCTGCAGATGAAGGAGGAGACGGAGAAGGGCGGCCTGGAGAAGACCGACACGGCAGTACCCGACCCAGACGCGGTGCTGATTGAGGAGGACGTGGATGGCGAGGAGGCGGCGGCGAGGGGCGACGGCAAGGGCGCAGGGCCTGGCAAGTGGGGCGGCAAGGAGCTGGCAATGAGCCCTGCTGGTTCAGGGCAGCTGCCGGCGTCGGTGGGCGTGGCGGTGGGCAGCCGCCGCATGAGCGCAGAGGCGGCGGCGATGCGGCGCGGCGGCAGCGCCGCTGCCGTCGACATTGAGGCGGCCATCCCAGAGGCCATCAAGGACAAGCAGAGCGGCAAGGACAAGAAGGAGAAGCAGGCGTCAGTCGGCTTCAGTCGACTGCTGGAGTACAACCGCCCTGAGTGGTACTTCTTCATCCTAGGCGGCATCGGAGCGGCCGCGGCAGGTGTCGTGCAGCCCGCTTTTGCGTTTGTCATCTCCGCCATGATCAACACCTTCTACCTGGCGAGTTGTTGGGGCAGTGGGTGAAGGGGAGGGCTTGGCCAGTGACCAGGTGAACGTTGGGCGCGCGCTGTTGCATTATGCTTTCTGCTGCCTTTACCTTTGTCATCTTGGCAGCGATCAACACCCTCTACCTTCTGCGATTAGGGGCGGCACTTGGCTGGTGGGGCGGGAGTGCGAGGGCGTGCGATGGTGTGCATTGCTTCCTGCTGCCTTGCTTGATCATGTTGACCATTATCAACACCTTCTACCTGGTGCGTTCTGGGGGGCGTCCGGAAAGGGCAGGGCTTGGCAAGTGGGTTGCATGGAATGGTGTCATGCAGCATGTATGGCAGCGTCCATACCTGATGGAATGGTGCTATGTCATTCAACTCGGAGCGAGCAATGTGGGCCGCGCCTGGTCTGTGCGCGAGCCGCAGCTTTTCTTCATGTTCCTCCGAACAGCAAAGGCAGGGCCTATCAGCTTCTGCGCCCCACCCTTAGGTCGCAGGAGTTAAACACTCATGCCACGCTGGAATTGCAGTATTGCGCCCGATGACAGTGCATGTCCCTGTTTGCTCAAAGCTATATCATTTGTCATGGATTTGCTGACTGTCATCCCCAGCGACCAGGCTTGGAGCTTTCACTGTGGGCTGCGCCTGCTCTGTGCGCGAGCCGCAGCTTTTCTTTTCATGTCGCTCCGAACAGCAAAGGCAGGGCCTATCAGCTTCTGCGCCCCTCCATCAGGACGCAGGAGTTACATACTCATGCCACATAACCGATACCCGTACCCTCACTGCTCCTTCAAGGCCTTTTGCCCGTCTGCGTTGCGCTGACTGCAAGACCCCTGCAACCTGCTCATTGCCTATCACAATGTTTCAAGCATTGTCCCTTTGTCATGCGCCTGTAACCCCACCCTTCAAGATTAATCACTCACAAACCAACAACCCCTGCTCTGTCATCCACTGCAGTCGGTCAAGTCTGATATCATGAGCACCGCATCCTTCCTGTGCTGGATGTTCTTCGCCATTGGCGGCGGCACCCTCATCGCCTGTCTTACCATGCATTGGGCGTTTGGCATCTGCGGCCAGTGGCTGAGCTACCGGCTTCGCAACCAGCTGTTCCGCAACATCATCTACCAGGTGCGCGTCGGTAGGGAGTGGCTGTGCCACCAAAGCACCAGACTTGACAGCGTTTGTGACAGCTCATGGGGTGCTCACAGAGCGTGCAAAGGACTTTACAGCCTGGTCAACGTCTTGGATGTGTTTGGAATATGGATGGCCTGGGACCCGCCTAATTGCTTAGGTACCGCGCGCGCAACCAGCTGTTCCGCACCATCCACCAGGATCGTTATGGTAGTGATGGCAGTGTCTAAGATTCGTTTGTAGTAGTGGCTGTGTCTCTGACAGTATCTCTGACAGTCCACGGAACACCCACAAGGCATGCAACAGGTTCACAAACCATAAGAATCTGGCGACCCGCATGCTTCTGCCCCATGCAGGAGATTGGGTGGTTCGACATGCCAGAGAACAGCAGCGGCATCCTCACCACCCGCTTGGCCGCAGATGCCAGCCAGGTCCGCGGTGCCGTCGGCGACACCCTCGCCCTCATGGTGCAAAATGGCTTCTGCCTAGCCTTCGGTCTGCTTGTCGCCTTTGTGTTTGAGTGGCGTATGGCGCTCGTCGTGATTGCGGTGCTGCCCGTCATGATTGCCGGCTCGCTCATCTACTACAAGTGAGTCAAGGCTTCAAGTACGCTTCAGGAGGAAACTGGGTGCTTGTGACAGTTGTGAAGGATGCGGCGCTGTTTGGTTGGATTGCGGGGCATGCCTTTGTTATCAATCATATCTGTTCATAAGGACCTGTGGGTGGTACAATGAAGGGTGTGCATGGCTGCTGCATGACCATTGCATGCATCTTGAAATGCACACGCAACCTGCTGCCACACACTACAACCGCAGGACCATGTCTGGCGGCATTGGCAGCAGCAGCGTGATGTTCACAAACGCCAACCAGGCTGTCAGCGATGCGTTCAGCAGCATCCGCATCATCCACGCCTACACGCTGCGCCAGAACGTGAGTGCTGGGTTGGGAGTGGCAAGTGTGGGTGTCAATGCATACCTGACGCGTTGAGCAGCATCCGCGTCATCACGCCTACACGCCGCGCCAGAACGTGAGAGCAGAGCTTGGGGCATCTAGCTGGTGCTACGGGCATTCACCTTGTGCTTTAGGCATCTAGTTTTTGCTCGAGGCATCTAGCTTTTGCTTGGGGTATCTCGCTGGTGTTGGCATCTGGCTCGTGCTCGCAAACAAAGCTAGCTTGTGAGGGGCCACTCTGCAGGTCAGTGCACACCCGACCCCGCGGCTGCCCCTGCCCATGTCTACCGCCCTGCCCCTGCTTTCCTAGGTGTGTGAGCTGTATGGTCGCCTGGTGGGCACCATTGACAAGGACATGGTCAAGAACAGCAACATTATGGGCGCGACCCAGGCCTTCTCGCAGTTCACCATGTTCGTGGTCTACGGCCTCATTGTGTGGTTCGGCGGCCTGGAGGTGTCATCTGGCCGCGCCACCTTTGAGCAGATGCTCAAGGTGCGTCGAGCGTATGTTGGATATGCTATTAAGACTGGAAGGGAGCTTTGGGAAGAGATGAGAAGTGTTCCCACAAGGATGGGTATTTTGGGGGCAGCGGAAGGGCTCCTTGTGGCTTGCAGGTGCGCGGCTGTGCTACATTTGAGGAGACGCGCAGGGTGTGTCAAATGAGCTGTTCAGGGAATAGGGCGGCATGAGGGGGAGTAACCAGCATCGAGTAACCAGCATTCGCAAGTGCATGAGCGGGAATGGGTGGAGTTGGGGCTGGAGGTGTCTTCTGTCTACGCCATGCTCATTCACACCTTGTCCTTTCACCCCTCCTGAACTGCAGGCGTTCCTGGCCATCCTGCTGGCTGCCATGGGCCTGGCCCAGTCCTCCATCGGCTTCCCGCTCATTCACACTGCTCATTCACACGCGCTCATTCTTACCTGCGCAGGCGTTCCTGGCGATCCTGCTGGCTGCCATGGGCCTGGCCCAGTCGTCCATTGGCTTCCCCGATGTCGGCAAGGCCAAGCAGGCTATCTCAAACGTGTTTCCCCTGGTTGACCGCAAGAGTCTCATCGATGCAAGCAAGCAGGAGGGCATCATCCCCGATGAGGGCATCAAGGGCGAGATCGAGCTGCGCAACGTCAAGTTCGTGTACCCCTCTCGCCCCTCAGTCGTTGTGTTCAAGTGAGTGCTGTTTGTGCTTGTGTAAGGTGGCGCAGTAAGGGGAAGGGAACTGCAAGGGTTGGCGCGGGAGGGCAGGCATTGGAGGGCAAGGGGTGTTCATCTCGCCCCTCCTTGTTTTCAGCATGGTGCTCACCTACCACTTGCACCTACTCTTGCTCCTTCCCCTGTCACTCCTTCCCCCTGCAGCAACTTCAACCTGCACATCCTTTGGCAAGCTCCATGCAGCCCCCTTGGTGCTCCCTCACCCCTCTTGCTCCTTCCCCTGTCACTCCTTCCCCCTGCAGCAACTTCAACCTGCGCATCCCCGCTGGCAAGACCGTTGCTCTGGTGGGCGAGTCCGGAAGTGGCAAGAGCACCATTGTGGGCCTGGTCGAGCGCTTTCATGACGTATTGGAGGGCTGCGTATTGCTGGACGGCGTTGACATCAGGCAGTACAGGCTGTCCTGGCTGAGGCAGCAGGTGAGCGATAGCAGTACCATCAGTAGCTGCTGTTACTTTGTGTGTTTACAGTCCTGGTGGGCGCCGCAGGGGGGGTGGGAGCCCAATGCCCCAAGCTCCGAACTCCTTCCCCCCTGCCCTTTTTGATGCTCTCTCTATCAGATCGGCATTGTCAGCCAGGAGCCACTGCTGTTCTCAACCAGCATCCTCGACAACATCCGCTTCGGCAAGCCCGACGCCCCGATGGAGGAGGTAGAGGCAGCCGCCCGCGCAGCCAACGCCTATGACTTCATCATGACGCTGCCAGACGGCTTCAACACCCTGGTGGGCGAGCGCGGCATGCAGCTGAGCGGAGGGCAGAAGCAGCGCGTGGCGATCGCGCGCGCGGTGATCAAGCAGCCCCGCATCATGCTGCTGGATGAGGCGACGTCTGCGCTGGATGCCAAGGCGGAGCGCGAGGTGCAGGAGGCGCTGGATCAGATCATGGTGAGTGTTTGGATTACTTTTGGGTTAGAGTTCAGGGTGTGGTCATAGTCCCAGAGGCTGAGTTGGACAGTGGGGGATGGAGGTGGAGCACGAGTTGCAGGAAGCGCTGGACCAGATCATGGTGAGCGGCTGGGTATCATACCCGGGCTATTAGTGGATATATGTGGTTTGGAGTTGAGGGTATGCTCACAGTGGCAGAGGTTCCATGTGTGGAGGTGGAGCGCGAGGTGCTGGAGGATCAGATCTTTGTGAGTGGCTGCATGTCTGTGTTCACCGCGGAAATTGTGGGCTATAAGACAGTCCAGCTGCACCGCAACACTCACCCCTCCCTCTTCCTGCATCACTCACCCCCTCTGCCCTGCCCCGTCCCGCGCTTTCTTTGCACAGATTGGCCGCACCAGCATTGTTGTGGCGCATCGCCTGTTGACCACTCACCCCCATTGCCCTGCACNNNNCCCCCGCCCCGCGCTTTCTTGGCACAGATTGGCCGCACCAGCATTGTTGTGGCGCATCGCCTGTCGACCATCCGCAACGCAGACCTCATCGCGCTTGTATTCAGGGGCTCCATCCTGGAGCAGGTGAGCGTCCAGGGGTGCAGGGGTTGAAGGGTGAGGGTTCAAGGGCAAGGGTGGTCCAGGGTGGTTCAAGGGCGCGGGTATACGGGCTCCATCCTGGAGCAGATGAGGGTACAGGACTTGGAATCTTGAAGGGTGAGGGCCAGCTAATGGATTTGCATTCTGCACCCTACTTAACACACAATGGCTCACATACTCAACCTCCAAGCGCCTTGTCTCCTCCCTTTCACAGGGCACCCACGACGAGCTCATGGCCCTGCCTGATGGCGGCTACAAGCGCCTTGTGGCGGCTCAGATGGGCAGCTCTGCTGCTGCCAAGAGCCGCGTGCAGTCTACGGCCAACCTGGCTGGGCAGGACAGGTCAAGCCCGACTAAGTAAACAGGGCAGTACATTTGGTGTACCAAGAGGTCGCGGCCAGCCTGGCAAGGTACCGCCGGCTTGGCTCCGCTAGGTGGGAGGAGGCGGTCTGCATGCGCCTCAAGGCCAGCTTGACGTGGCAGAGTGACAGCACACCCTTCATGAGGTTTGCGCAGGCTCAAAGCCTGGCTGACAGGGCGGGGCGGACTTGGCCCTGCTAGGTGACTTGATCAGTATGCACGGGGCTGAGGGCAGGTGCTGGTGCAGACCACTGAAGAGGGCGCTGAATGGGAGCAAAGGAGGGGACCAAGGGGTCTACATTGAGGCATTGGCGCCTCACTTGACGCCGTAATGGCAGCGCTGAGACCATACGTGTTGCTTGCCGCGCCGCAGCATTATGTACATGCCAAGGTTTGCATATGAACTGTGCAGCACTGCCTTCTTTTTCCGGTCATTAGGGAGGGGAACAGCACCTGGCTGTTATGCTAGCACTTCGCTGCTGCACCGGTGCACCAGCCCTTTGAAGGGTTTGTGGATGTTGGGCTAGGGTTCGGGGTTCAGGTTTGACTAGGGCTGTCAGCAGAGGCTGTGCCCCAGCAGCGACGCCATGCTCACAGAGTCATTTGCACTTAATACCGTGCCAAAGGCTTGTGTGCTGTGTGTGGCACATGCTTCTCGCTGACTTGCCTTGATGAGCCCAGGGGCATCATGGCCCCCTAATCGACCTTCTGAACACATGCTGTGGCTGTGCGTACAGTTAAACGCTCTCCGCTGAGCCCGCTTATGCTCGGCTAGACAAGCAAGCCTGTCCTACATAGCAATCAGGCCCCAATCTTGCCATGCTCGCGGTAAATAGAAAGTGTGACATGTCACATGCGTGTGTGCGACTCAATTTGCGCTTCAGTCTTTATGTGTTGCGAGTGCGCCATGCTTGCGTGTGCCTTCTCATAAATCCTCAGTGACCTGCGGTAGCTGTTGCGAGGTTGGGGTGCTTGGCTTTACCCGTGCGCCCCATGCTTTGTGTTGCTGCCGTTGGGCATGGGGCAGAATTGCTATTGCCAGTCATTTACTTTCAGTCATGAGTGATCGATCATGCGTGTAATGAATTGTTACCAACGGAATGGGCGTCATGGCGTAGGGTGTCTGCAGAGGCCTGCCAGAGAGGGCACAGGATCAGGAGGGACTTAACCAGTTGATACCAAACACCAGGATGAGGCTTTCGCCAGTGCAGGTGTTGGGGGCGGCAGGTTCATGAACATCAGGTGCCCACTGGTAGGCAGACGCAAGCCCAGGATCAATACAAGGAGCAGTGGGTGTGACACGCTCCTGCCGCAGGACCTCATCTGCCGCACTTTGGGGCATGGACCTTACTGGGGACGATGTGCCCTAAGCAGAACTTTCATGCATCGCAAGTTACGATTCGTAATTCACAATTCATGGCACTGCTTCTTGACAGCTGTGTTTTAAAAGCGCATCACCCGCCTTCCTTTGTTTCCCCCGCCCAGGTTGACCAGGAAGTTTCTCTATGGGCGCAGGTAAATAAGCGGTGGCGGAGAGAGCCGTTACTTTCGACGCGCGGCCACACGTTTTCACGGCCGCACCGCCCTTTTCACGCGGTCGTTCCTCGCGCAACCCCGGGCGCCGTCGCTTCCGCCCACCCGCAGCCCCGAGCTCCCCCTGGGCTGCACTTGCACCGAGCATGGCGTCCAAGACCAAGAAAGCAGCCCTTCGCAGCGCAGGCAACACTTCTGCCCCAACCATTGCAACAGCAGCAGCAGCAGCAGCAGCGCTCCGGGCGACAGCTTCAGGGGCAGCGACCAAGCAGCAGTCGGCGCCGCGAGCAGCAGCGGCAGCAGCAGCAGCGGCAAGGCCCAAGGTGCTGACTGCGCTGTTGGTGGTGCTTGTCTCAGTGCTGTTGCTGGGCTTCTTCCGGGGCGGGGCGACCTTCGGACCAGTTGCTGCTGCTGCTGCCACAAGGTAGGCAGCCGCAGACCAGCCATTCAGCAGTTTCAAGGGTAGGGTGCCACATGGACTATGTGACATGGTTTGACATTAGGGCGCAGTGGCCAGCAGGCAGCCGCAGGGTCACCAAAGCAAGCTTCGAGGAATCCTGCTTCTACAGCTGCTGCTGCTGCTGCTGCTGCTGCCTTCCTTTCACTTCCTGACAGTGGCTCACGTGTGGCTGGAAGCGCAGCTTCCAAGGCGGCTGTGCCTTTCAAGTCGCTGTTCATCTTCGGGTCATCCCTCTCGTGGGTGTACTGGTGCTGTGGTACTGGTGGTCAGGGTAAATCCTGCTCATAGATGACCCTGACCATGCATCTATGCAGCTGTGCAGTCATGCAGAGTGCCATTTTTCATGCAGCCGCGCAGCCTTGCAGCCTTGCAGGCACGCAGTCATACATTAAATAAGTAGAATATTCTGAGGGCAGGCAACATACACATGCTACAGAACCTAACTGCCTGTCACACTACTCACACGCCGCTCCCGCCCCTCTGCCGGTCACCCAGTACCTCTGGCCCACCCTATCCAAGCCGCACTAGCCCCACCCTACCCATGCCCCACCAGCCACGCACTACCCATGCCTCATCAGGGACACCGGCAACCTGTACCGCCAGACGCTGCGCATGGTACCGGCGCCGAGGCACGGTTACTACCAGGGCCGCTTCAGCGACGGCCTGGTGAGGGCACAGAGGGCAGTGAGAGTGGCATGGCAACTATGCATGGCTCAGCTCAGCTGGTTTACACAACGAGGCCCCGCCCCCTCCCGAAAGGGCAACGGGATGGGAGGCATGGGTACCGCCCCAAACTTTGAGCGCAAGGAGTAAAGATGGACAGGCGCAGGACGGACGAGGAACTGGCCAGCAAAACAGGGAAACAGGCAGGAAGCAGGGCGGCCAGGAGCCAAGAGGCATGGCTGTTGTCTGTAACAGTTGGATGTTTGATCTGGCCAGACCCGTGGTCGGGGACCTGGGCTCAGGAGCTGGGGAGCTGAGTGCCTGGGTGTCATGACCTGCACCCACAATTGCAGTTGTCTGTGCACGGACACAGGTTCGCAGCCCGTGTCCACTGCACAACTTCGCTTAGAACAGCAAAAGGCAAGCTTGGGGTCTTGAGGCTCTACGCAGCCAACAACTTTCCTGCCCACCCCCTTGCGCGCAGGTGTGGCCTGACTTCCTGGACCTACCGCCCTCTGTCAGGATCGTCAACCAGGCATATGGAGGTGTGGAGTGTGTGGATATTTGGGAGGTCAGCGGTGGGTGGGAAAGGTGGGAAACTCAAGTGCTGAGGTGCTGGTGTCACTGTCAAGCCCTCAGCGCAAATTATATAGGGAGACTACTGCGTTACGAAGCGTAGTAGTACTAGTGCTACGAAACACATTGCGTCACAAAAGGAGGTGGAGCCTTCCTCACCAACGCCTTGGCTCACTACAACTGTCTGATGCTGACCCTGGAGGTGGCATGGGGTAGCAAGTTCCTGGCCCTCCTTTAAGGCTTCTCTGATGTCGACTCAGGTTTCTGAACCAAGCTTAAGCCTTTGCCCCACACAGATAATCACGGCCTGTTCCCACTTGGCTGCCTCTGGCGGCCTTACCTGATTGATGTTACCTCTTCCACTCAGCCTGAACTCCCCCTGTCAGGCCCCAAGCGCATCCTCAACCCCTTACCGCTTGTGGTGAAGCCCATCATCACTGCCTGCCCAACATGCAGGGGCTACTGCCTGTCCTCGAGTGGCTGCCGCCGGGGGCCTCGCCTCGTTGCTGTTCCCTTTCCCGCCCAGCCTGGCTCAGCAGCTGCAGCGCAGTAGGCGCACGTTTGACGCACTGGGGCCCGACTCAGCTGCCGTGGTGCTGGCCATTGGGGTCAACGGTGGGTTCAGGTGGCACAGAGCAGTCTTTCCAGGAAGAGCAACGAGAGATAGACAAATGACGCCTCTCAGGGAGAGAGGTTTGGGGAGGCAAACTCTAAAACCCAAGCTGCTAAGGCAGCTCCTTCATGTGCATCAACACCAGGACTGGGATGTGGCCAGGCCTGGTATGGGCTCGGGCAGTTCAGGGCTCTAAAATGTGAGCAACCCACCTGACCTCATGATCATGAGCTCACACCTCTGTGCCCTGCTGCTGCTGCTGCATCACCTGTAGACCTGTACGCTGCCTTTGAATCCGCCAAGTCACGGGTCATGCAGGGGTATGCGGCTGCGGTCAAACCGGACGCGCAGGTGAGACCTGCTCAGGACCTTTGGTGTATCGAACTGCGAACATAGCAGGCAACCAAGTGCGTTGCCTCGCACTGGGCTAAACCTGTGCAGAGTGTGGAGGCTGGAGGACACACCCTTGGCGCAGCTGCCGGGATGGGGTGAGGCGTCCACCAAACTCTCAACACCCTACTGCAGTCCTAAGAGGTCTCTTTTGAGGGTCGCTTGTAAGGCCGTACAACAGACCCGGGGCCCTGGGGCCTGTGCGTGCCTGTTGTCAGGGCCCGTGGGTGCCTCTTTGGAGAGCCTGCCTCTTCCCCTTCCCCCCCCCCTGCAGGCGCTGGTGCACTGCATTGCAACCACCGCTCAGGACTTGCTCTCCATGGGCGTACGCCGCCTTGTGGTCGCCAACATTTACCCGCTCCAGGCAAGTGTGGGACTGTGTGTGAAGATGTCGGGCAAGTGAAGTGTGAATGTTGTGTTTGGTGTGGGCGGTTGAGGTGATTGCACCTTAATCCAGTGCAAATGGGGTTGTGGCGTGGTAGTTACCAACATTCAAGTGCTGCAGGCAAGTGTGGGGATGTATGCAGAGTGGGAATTGCTTACGTGGTGGTCGCCAGCATTCCCCACCCATCCTCCACTCTGTCCCTGCCTCTGTTGCTCTCACGATGCTTCAGCTGGTGGACCCCTAGAAGCAGTTCCTAATTGAGGGCCTGACCTCCACGCAAGTGTGAAGTGTAGAGCCATCACTAATTTACCCTCTCACATCAATGACCAGTTGCCACACATCCTTCATCTGGCCCCTGCGTTTGTTATGATTGGTCAGTTGATGGACCCCTGGATTCAGTATCTGAACGAGGGCCTGACATCAGCGCAAGCAGCAGAGATGAAGCAGGCGGTGCAGCTGGTCGCGAGGCAGGTCAACGAGGACATTGCTGCAGAGGTGTCAGCGCTCAACAGGGGCAGGGAAGCCGAAACGCAAGTCAAGGTAAGGTACGGTGACGTTCTGTTACTTTCTGCCCCTTCCCTGGCGGTAGGGTGAGGGGGCAGGTTTACCTGCGGACCTTCCTCTTCCTTAACTTGCGCCCAAGGGCGGAGTTCTTTCTTTCTTCCTTTCTTGGCCCCCTTGGCAAGCCACGTGCTGTTGGGGTGTCAGCGCTCAGCAGGGTTAGGGAAGCGGAAACGCAAGTCGAGGTGAGGCAAACCGGCGTGTCATACCACTGATGAGTCACCAGTGGTGACACACGCTGGTCCAAGCTTGTGATACTATGTGATGAGTTACAGCTTCGCCCAGGTAAGGTGCAGGGCGTTTCTTTCAGTGCCAGTGACCAAGGATCAGGCCACATAAAAAACATTACAACGACCAGTTGCTTGGCTGCCAATCAGTGGAAGCCCCCGAAGCAGCTTGTGAGCATGCACGCGCAACGACTAGCGCAACTCCCAAGGCATCAAAAACAGATACCTCACAAGTAAGTGCACAAGGAGATGTACAACCCAAGTTGAAGTACCAACAGTTGTGGCCCCGCACATCGCCCAAATGGACTGGGTGGCCTATCTACACATGCTCCGCAGAAAGCAGATTTAGAACATTACATGTTATGGGCTTTTACGACGCCCCCCGCACAGCTACCAGCACGTGCAGAAATCCCTTTGGGCGTTCCTCCACATGTACTTACGCTGGCACTGCGCCCTAACAAAATCGCAGCTGCGCCACTTTTGCGCATCTGCTAGGTCAGCAGAAAGGACAAAGTGCACACGCGTTGCCGTGCGCCACCCAGCCCTCCCACCACCCACCCAGCTATGCAGGTGCTTGACCTGAAAGCTTGCTTTCCACTCCCTGCCCTCTGCCCGAATTGCCCAACCCACACCCTCCGATGCAGGTGCTTGACCTAGAGGGTTGGCTCACCAGCCTACTGCTCAACGACGCCCCTAGCTACGGCTTCTCCACATCGCTGGTGCCCTGCCTGGAGACGCAGCCGGTGGACACGCCGTACCTGCCCACCTCTCGAGTGGTGCAGCGCTGCAGCGATGAGACCTTGGCTGGCGACGTAAGTGGTGTCGGTGGAAACGGGGCCGCCGCCGCCGCCGCCGCTGCTGGCAGCAGTCGCAGCAGCAGCGCCGGCAGCAGCAGCAGCGCCG
>JAWZTI010000509.1:549-23335 GCA_039880955.1 Chlamydomonas urium
AGCCCTGGTCCCTTAACGCTACCCCCACACAGCACCCCTGCGGTGCTCTGCACCCCCTCGCCTCACCTGGCGCTCGCTTTCCCCTACGTACATGTTGATGAGCTCCGGTCCCTTGACACTCATGAAGCTGGAGCTGCACTGAGTGGCCACGGCCTTGGCCAGCAGCGTCTTGCCGCTGCCAGGGGGGCCATAAAGCAGTACGCCGCTGCGGCGCCTGCGGGACAGACCAGGTAGGTGGGTAGGTGGGCGGGTCGGTCAGTAGGTGGGTGGGCGGCAGAAAGGTGTTTCGCTGAAAAGGCATCCTCTGATGAAAAGGCATCAAGGGCAAGGCTCCTATCTGCCCGCACAATGTGTAAGAGGCACCACATCACCTTGCACACAGGGCTTGAGCCCATCAATTCCCATTCTCCTTTGCCCTTTCCCACCCACCAGTTTCATCTGCCCAAATGTCTTCCCCACACTCACTTCAGCCCTCCCGCAAAGAGCTCTGGGTGCTTCAGCGGTAGCTCTATCGTGTCCAGGATAGCGGCTTTCACGTCCTCCAGTCCACCGATGTCATCCCATCGGACGTCGGGGACGTGTGGTGCCCCCACCTGGTCACAAAGTGTGAAGATTAAGGTGTGACCATTGCAGCCAATGAGGATCATCTGAGCATGCAGGTGCACCCCAGGTGCAGTCCTTGAACATAGCATGGAGTAGGAAGGTGTTATGGATTTGTGCGCGCCCTGGCGACTGGTTTGAGCATGCCGAACAACAGACGGCCCTGCAGGGTTGCTTGAACAGGCGCCCCCTCACCTCCGTGGCGGTACGTGCCTTGACGCGCCCCAGTGCCGCCTGCAGGTGCTCCTGACCGACTTGCAGCCTGCACGACGCATCTGCCACCACAACAGCATCCTGAGCAACGCTGCCGCTGTCTGAAGCCACGTCTTGCTGTTGAGAGCCATCCAGCCTCAGCTCATGCGCCTCGCCTGCACCTGCTGCATAGGCATGGTGCAGATCGGACTCAGGCAAGGGCCCTGCCGCAGCACCGCCAGTGCCGGTACCTTCACCACTGCCACCGTACAATGTGCCGCTGACATCCAGCCCCGACTGCTGCTGCTGCTGCTGCTGCCGCTCCCAGGCTTCTGCATCAGCCAGAGCTTGCTGCAGGCTGGTACGCTCGGCCGCCGCCGCCGCTGCTGCGTCCGCCGCCACGCCGCGAACATCCTGCGGCAGTAACCCGGCCATCATCAGAGCCGTACTGCGCACCACCTCCTGGCTCATGTCCTGGGCTGCAGCCCCCAGCGCGCCCTGCAGCAGCCCCGGCAGCTCATCCCGCCCTGGGGCACCTAACTGCAACATGTGGCTGAACCAGCGCCCGATGGCGGACGGCACGTCCTCCCGGCTACAAGCGCACCCCACCAAGATGACCAGGCCGGGCAATTGCTGCGCCTCCTGCCCCTGCCCCTGCCCCTGCCCCTGCCCCTGTGTCTGCGTCTGCCCCTGGCTCTGCATCTGCCCCTGCTGCTGCCCTTGCCACTGCCCCTGCCCGTGGAATGAGGGTGCCGATGACCCGCTGGGCAGCGCTGTTGATTGCTCGGCGTGGGCAGCAGCTGCCCCCAACGCAGCAGCAGCCCCTGCCACCGCCGCTGCTGGCATGCTGCCAACCTGGACTGCCGAGCGCAGCACTGCGCGTCGGGCTGCATCGCTGCCGTACCGCTTCATGCAGGACGCCAAGGCCTCTGCAACCTGGTGGGTCCCTGAGCTCTGGCTGCTGGTCGAGGAAGAACCTGCAATTAAAACACGTCATGTCACATATTTGAAGTACGATCAATCCTATTAGTACTTGAATGCTAGTTGATGCAGGGGAACAGCAACATAAGCAGGACTGCGCAGAGCTGTGTTCAAGGGTCTCCTGACGCCTGCCGCCAATCAGGGCAGCTGTAATTTTGGCTGCCAGCATCCGACGTACCGCCACACAGCTTACTGCCATCGGGTGCACTGCCACCAGGCGTACAGCCACACACACCTTTGTCAGTGACGAGCGCGTCCAGGTGGTTGACCAGCAGCATGCAAGGTGCATACTTGGACGCCTGTGCCACCATCTCCTCTATTGCCTCCGCAGTCTTTGCGTCGCTGGTGCCCTGAGTATGGAGGTGGCATGGATCAGGGGGAGGGCAGAAGGGGAGATCTAAGAGCAAGGGAGGTGGGGCACAGGGTGCATAATTTGCACTGCGAAGCTTGACACCTGTACTGCCTGTACTGCCTGACACCCTGCGGTTTGAGCGCCGTCGGAGCACAGGACAAGCTTGCAAGTGGCAGCGAAGGAGGCGTAGCCGTTGTATGACGCCCACAACCAAAGGTACACAGGTAAGAAGAGCCTTACCCGCAGCTCGTAGCCGCTGACGGGGATGTAATGCAGCCCCAGCGCGGCCGCTGCAGCGCGGGCTGCAGTGCGCCGACCGCTGCCGGGTGGGCCCAGCAGCAGCAGTGAAGCGCGCACTTCAACGCCGAGGCTGCTTGGGTGCAGCAGGGGCGCCAGCAGCGACGCCACCTGCCCAGCAGTGTTGATCAGGACAAAGGTGGGCTTCGCTTGGTATGTACATGCATCAGGTGCTGACAAGAAAGGACCGACACCGACCAGCCAGCGA
Organism: Chlamydomonas urium; assembly: GCA_039880955.1. Lineage (NCBI taxonomy): Eukaryota > Viridiplantae > Chlorophyta > Chlorophyceae > Chlamydomonadales > Chlamydomonadaceae > Chlamydomonas > Chlamydomonas urium. Next base: position 3,180 of record JAWZTI010000509.1, read on the forward strand.
AACTCAGCATGACCAAGTTGCGTCACTTTCGCGCAATTGCAGGATGCACCCTGTATCCCTAACGATGATGTGTAACCTGTGTCAGGATACACTCTGCATTGAGCACTGCTACAATTGCCCACAGACCTGCTGCTCACATTTTCTGCTCTTGCAGTCCACAGGCTGGATGCAAATCGTCTACCTGCCAACCGTGCTCCACCACACCCTTACCTGGGTCCAGGATGGTCGCAAAGGCCCTGCCACGCCGGGGAGCCCAGGCGCTGGCTGCCAGGCGGCATCGGCATGGTACCCCAGCACCTGCTGCCTTGATGCCCAAGGCTGCTGCTGAGTGCTGCTGGCGCTCGCATCAACATTGCCTATTTGGCCACTGCCTGTTTGGCTCCTGGCTGTTTGAGCGTTGTAGCCTGCTGGCAGCGGCCTGGGTGCAGCCTGAGCCCAGCCCAGGCTCAGGTAGCCCGGCAACCCCACGGGTAGCAGGCTGCGCAGACTGAAGCCCTGCAAGCGGGCAGCAGGGGCCAGAGGCAGGACACATTGCAGCGTTGAGGATGATAGAGGCGACCAAGGCAAGTTGCAGTCCTGCACACGCTAGTGTGTGCAAGCGGTCATGTACTGCAGGTGGCATGGAAACAGTTTGTTCCCAGGTTCCCGATGAGGCTTGCACGACGCTAAGACACGCAGGCTTTGAAGCCATTTTAAGCCTACATAGAAGCATGACAGTGTTCTGATTATGATGGAGCAGGGTTTCTTGCCTGCCTCACCTTGAGCACCATGTTGGTTTCGGTTGGGCTGACCCACTGCGGCCGGCCCGGCACGCAAGGCTGCATGCTCGTGACCTGCAGGTACCGCATGCTGTCACAGCCCGTAGTGCTGGAGCACACTGACAGCCAGTCAAGGGACTGGTCATGGGAGTGATTGGGCACCAGCTGCACTCCAAACACATCGCCTGTGGAAACGAACCTGGTGCACAAGCGGATGGCGGGACAGGGTTGAAGGTCGAGAAGGGGCTCTACAGCGCTTCACGCACGCGACAGCATGCTCAGCACTCAGCGTAAACCCCCGAAACCCCAAAGCCTTGACAAGGCTAGAAGGCTGCTGCGACAGGAGCACGATAACAAGCGTTGCAGGGTCTGTGGTGGTCTCTGTCAATCGGCTTTCGTTGCCAGGGCGCACCTGGGCCCTGACTTGAAGTACCGCTCCAAGGCTGCTACCAGGCGCTGCACTGCAGCCTCCCCTCCTCCTGCAGCTCCGCTGCCGCCCGGCGCCTGGTCTACCTCCTGCAGCTGTGCTCCCACATCCTCTCCCTGCGCTGCGCCTGCTGCAACTGTGCCCTTGCTGCCGCTGCCAGGCTGCTGGCCTGTGCCGCCATTGCGGAGGGGCTTCAACAGGCGTGGCTGAGGGCAGGCGATTACTGCAAGCTCCACGGTGCGTGCTGGTGGCTGGGCGCCGCCACCAGCCACTTCGCCACTGTCGCGTGATGCCAAGGCCTGTGACTGTGACTGTGCCCACGCGACGTCTGCTGCGGAAGCTTCTTGCTGAAAGGGTGTGACGGTGACGGAGCAGGTTGGAGCTGCCTGGTGGTGAAGCTGCCCACTGGTGCGCACTGGCGCTTCAACCTGGCCTGAGCTTGCAGCTAAGAAGGGGTCCAGCCATGTTGTAAGGCCCAAGTTGAAAGCCAGCAGCGGAGAGACAAGTGCGCCATGGCTTGGAAGCTGCTGCTGCTGCTGCGCCTTCCCGCCAGAAATGCCCGCTGCTGCAGGGCTGTGGTGCTCAGGTGCTGACGGCAGGGCGATAGCCTGAGCTATGCACGCCCTGGTGCTGGCCTGTTTGCTGCTGCCGTTGATGCTGCATGGCGACACCAGCACCCATGCGCCGCTGTGGATGCATAGACGTTGCAGCACGGTGGCATCCATGAGCACCTGGCAGTCTGCCGTGAAGCCAGGTGGTGAAGCTGTCCTGCAGCTGTGCGGCCCATTGCTGAAACCAAACACGCTGAGCTGCACACTGGCTGCTGCAGTGCCTCCGGCAGTGCTGCTGGGCAGGGATTCAGCTGGTGCTGTCAGAAGTGCTGCCAGGCGCTTGCTGAGCGCGCTTCGGATGATCACTGGGCCTCCTTCCATTCACGGTTGCACGGCCGCGGCCGCAACGCCACCGAGGCTTTCCAAAGCTCTGGGAGGAGGGGCAAGTATGAAAATCAGTGTGGAGCACTCGAACTTCGAACAACCCAGTGGCCAGTGTCTGTTGCAGCAGGGCGGCGATGGATCCTCGGATCGTGCTACTTGCAGCGTGTGTTGTGACGGTGTACTCTTACTATGCGGTATGGGTCTTTCTGAACGGGGAGGACGAGGAGTCTACCACTGACTGGCATTACTTGTTCCTGGGCCTGGGCCTCTCTGTCATCGTCTGGAGCCTGGTGATCGGGGTGCCAACGCTGCTGGCAGTGCTGTGGTCAGCGCTGCTGCCAGGATACCGTCTCAGGTGGGCTGCCCACACATGCAACAGCTGTCTGATGCCATGTGCCTAAACTAGCGCGCCAACAAATTGCACTTTCGACCCCTTGCCTGCCTTAGGTTCCGAAAGGTTCCAGGCTTTGCAGGCTGGCCGCTCCTGGGCAACCTGCTGCACGTCCAGGAATCATGGCACGGCGTGCATGAGCAGGGCGCCGCCAAGTATGGGCCTGTCTTCAAGCTGTGGTACGGCGCAGAGCCACATGTCGTCACTGCGTCATCAGAAACGAGCAAGCAGGTGCACCCCTGGATGGAAGCTTGCTGGCCTGCATGAGCCTTAACCCTGCCACAGGCATCAGGAGTAAACAGCAAGCATGCAAAATGTGCCATGCGTTCGTGCACACCCTGGCTTGATGTCTGTTCAGGTGCTCACGAAGTGCCCAATGGTGTCAGAGTTCCCAGTGCCGCTGTTTGGGGATGACAGGCAGGTGCTGCTTGACGGCCTGCCCTTTGCCAAGACGCTGGCATACCATCGCACCCTGAGGTGAGGCTGTGATATTACCTTGAAGATTGATGGTTGCAGTGGGCCAGCACTTGCTGCCATAATCAACACCGTTTGTAAGGGCACTTCCTCAACCACCTACTCATCAGAATGCCCCTCACGAAGTAGCTAGCGCCTTGTCAACCTGTTTCCTGTCTGTTGCTCCCCATTCGCTGCACCTCTCTGCATACTGCTGACCTGTTGGCTGCGCCAGAGCCGCCTGGGCGCCTGCCTTCAACCCCTCAAGCCTGGCAGCATACCAGCCCATCATGGCGCAGCATGCCGACCGCCTGGTAGACACACTGTCCAAGGTGGCAGACACAGGCGAGGGCGTCGATATATGGCAACTGTTGGTAAGTGCCCAGTCCTTGCCAGGTCTGATGTTGAGATGGCGTCGGGTTGCCCAGTGCTTGCTTTCGCACCAGGCGCCAGCCGGTAGGAAAGGGCCTGTGCATGCAGTGGGGATGGCAAGTGTTTGGCAGGCACGCTGTAGTATGGTCCATGTGCATGCCTGCACATGCATGAATGCAGGTCCGCACAAGCATGGCGATCGTAGCGTCAACTGGGTTTGGTGTCGATGTGGATGTGGACCTCCCTGATGTCAGCAACAGGAAAGCAAGCAATAGCTCCTCACACAACACACCTTCTCCCATGTCCAGCATAAGCAGCCCTTCAGCATCTCTGGGCAACCGTGTGGTGACGGCGTTTCAGGTCATACTGGACGCCAGCAGGCCATCCAGCACCGGCTTCTGGCTGCCTGTATTCCTCATGCTACACCCTGCGTGCCGCTGGCCAGTGCGCCTTTTGGCTTGGGTGAGGCGCAGCAGCAATCGACTTGCAAGCATCGTCCACGCCACTGACATGTCTCTCAAGCCTGTTGGCTTCACACGTTCCATCAAAGTTTCAATATTGTGGGATGTGACTGGTGCCCGGCCATGGCACCTGTGCGTACGCCCGCCCGCAGCTGCTCCCTGATGCGACAATGAGAGGGGTGCAGCGAGCACAACAAGAGATCCGCAGCGTGGCTACCGCTCTGATCAAGCAGGAGAGGCAGAAGCAGAAGCAGGAGGCAGTGGCAGAGGCTTCAGGCACAGGTAGGTACTGACGGCTTGACACTCTCTACTTCATCAAGTCACCCAGAGTTACTTGCGTGCCATAATGTGTGAGCCATAACTTATGGGCCCCTTAAGATGTTGCTCACAGCTTGGCGTGCCAATGCACTGCAGTTGCGGGGGACAAGGAGAAGGACTCAGCAAAGCCGCAGGTGGTGAGCGGCATCAAGCCCGGGAGCTTCCTGAAGCACCTGCTGACGTATGAAGACAAGACGACAGGTACGCGCTGCACCGACTTGGACTCAGGCTGCTGTGCACAGCAACCACAACAGCACCTAGATGTTTAGGAGACTGTTCACATGCTGTGGTGTGGCTTACACTGTCATCAATGTGCAGGGCGGCTGTCGGAGGCGGAGGTTGTGGCCAACGCATACGCCTTCATGGGTGGAGGTGAGGCGCGCTGGATGCCTTCCGGCATCGGCACCAATGCACACATTGCAGTCCGACCCTTACGACGCAAACTCTCTGGTTGAGCAGGTGCTGAGACTCCAGCAAACAGCATTGCCTACACCATTTATCAGCTGGCGCTGCACCCTGAGCACGAGGACCGCCTGCTGCAGGTGAGCGTGACCACTGTGCTGGGTGTATGCCTTGCAGTGCAACTTGGGCTAACCATTCTCATTGACAAGCGTTTACACCTTTGTTCTGGCTGGCAGGAGCTTGATGGTGCCAGTGCATCGCAGTATGAGCAGCAGAACCTAGCGGAAGCCTTTCCGTTTGTGCATGCCTGCCTGTGCGAGGCGATGCGCACTATGCCGCCTGTCTCCAAGCTGCTACGGTGGGTGCGTTTGTCATGGCGGCCTGACATCGGCATTTCTGTTTGCGTTGCGTGAATGCTGCACAGCCTGCTGGTTGTATGACTCAAGTTTCTGCACCTGAATGCAGGGAGACGTCAAACGATATGGTGCTGGCGGGCATCCCCGTGGCCAAAGGCACAAAGTTTGAGGTAATGGGAGGCGCAGGGTTGTGCATTTCACCATTGGCCACTCCTTACTTGTGTGGTGCGTTGTGGCGAGTGCTGTGTGCCCTGCTCACCACTGCTGCTCCCTGCTGCTCTGGCACACCTCATGATGCACAGGTCAGCCTGCGATGCGCAATGCGGGACCCTGAAGCTTGGAAGGACCCTCTGCTGTTCCAGCCTGCCCGCTTCCTGCCAGGTATGCTGCAGGAATGCTGCAATGTCTGTACTAGGTATGCTTGATCTGCCAACGCAGGTGCCATAACTCTCCCGCTGCCCCTGCTTGCACAGAGGAAACTGAGTGGCAAAGCCTGGATCCCTCTGCGTTCATGCCTTTTGGCGGCGGCCAGCGCTTGTGCATTGGCCATAAATTTGCGCAACAGCTGGTGAGGCGGGGATTCAGAGAAATCCGCCCTTTGGGAGCTGCGGGTGCTGCACAAGAAAAAGCGTTTCCTGCAATGCCTACTTAAGACAAACACCATTGTGTGCTGTGCAGGCCAAGCTGGTGCTGGTCAAGCTGTACAAGCGCTACACGTTTGAGCTGGAACCGGGAGTGGCACCACTCAGGGTCGCCACTGGAATCAGCATGGCGCCAGTGGATGGCTTGCGCGTGCGCGTGCACAGGCGACTGGCACCGACAGCCAAGACAGTGGCCCAGGGCTAGCCTGCGTCTACTTGCACGTGCCAAGTTCATGCAAGAATTTCAAAGTGCCAGGTGTGTGTCACAAGAAGCAGCTGTGCGCCTGCACATTCCGGCCTAGGTATCCTCCATCATGCGGCACATTTTGTGTTTTGAGTCAGTGTCAGTGCCGGCCGCTGGCGATGCGGCTACGCTTGTTCAAAACTGTCGGGGGTGGCGGTCCTGGCGAATCGGAGCCCGTGCTGGGCTGCCTCTGCTGCGCTAGCGCAGCTGCGTCCTTGGACATGCGCTCCCTCAGGTGCCGCTCAGCTGCAAGCAAGGCGTGACGCAGCCAGGATGAGCCAGCTTCATGGCTTGAGCCATGAGTGCGCAGTGACGGCTCACCCTCCACGCACCAATCACCAGCTTCAGCATCACCACCAAGAGCTGCTCCGTCATGCCCGAGCGTGATTTTCCATCCTCAGCAACACCAGCAGCACCGTCGGTGGCATCACCAAAATCAACCGAGAAGTCGTCCATGGTGTGTGCTGCAGTGCTGGTGAAAGTGCGCTACTGAGTGCACCAGAGCACAAATGGCATCAAGTGTGGAGCTGTTCGCACCGACCACAGGGCTAACCGACACCTGCGTCGGGAAACACCAGCAAGCGCAGCGCAAACAGAGATTGGCACACCGGCAGCTCACGCGCATCTACTCGGCAGTGCGGAGATGGCCGTCACCGGCGACCTCATGTTGCAGGGCGTCTTGCGTCTGCCTGCGCATGACAGCGTGGTGATGGCCGTCGAAACCGTGGACAAGGTGCGTGAAATAGCTGCATGCCGTCGTGGCGCCCGCTTTGGCACGCGCTGCGCTGCTGGTAACTGACTGGTGGCCAGGAGATGTTGCTGCAGGCAATCCCCAGCAACAGCTGCTGGGCCCCACAGGCACAAGGCAGCATAATCGACGTGATTGTTACTCACCCCACAGCTCAGGAAACCTGGGCGGTGAGAGCAGTGCTACCAAGCCGCCAAGGTGCGGTCTCCGATAAGTGCCCTGCCCACATGTCGGTGTTGGGGTGAGGCAAACTCATGCTGCACGCTATGCACTCGGTGCAGAACAAGCCCTGCAGCAGCAGCAGCAGCAGCAGAATCAGCTTGAGAAGCGGCACGTCCAACCCTTGTCAGTCACTGCAGCAGCACACTGCAATCCTCAGCAGCAACTGCAAATTCCTCTTGGTTGGGTCAGCACTGCTGCAGCGTCACACCAAGGCGCCACACTTTCTGTCAGAGTTGCTTGGAACACACAACAGCCAGGTGAGCTTGCCACAGTGCTGACTGCCATTTTAGGCCCTGTTCCAGCTATTTCCGCCACCAGCTGGGCAGCAAGCTCATGAGGCACCTTGCTGCTGATCATGGCATGCACAGGGAAGCTGCTGGTGCTGGCGTCAACACCAACGGCGCCTGCTGACAAGGCTATGAGGCAGCAGCCGCAAGGCAGTGGTGCCTGCAACCTTGTGAAGTGCATTGACATGTCAGCACTCTCAGGATGCGTGCTGCCACCAACTGCACACATCATTGCGGTGCAGGCGTGTTGCCACCCGCAGCTGCAGCAGGCAGCCCTGTTCACCACGTATGAGTTCTGCCAGAGCAACAGCTGCCCAGGTTGCAGTGGCAGGGCAGCAATGAGCCCCAGGTGCTGGTGCAGCGCGCTGAATGTAAGCGTCGAGGATGGCAGCCTCCACCTTGTGCAGCATGCAATCGTGCTGCAAGGCGAGAGAGCTGGCAGCATTGATGCAGGTGAGATGCCATGCGCCGCCAGGCATCAAGGCATGCCCGTCATTGTTTGCAGTTCGGCCTGCCCGTAAAACAATGGCATGAGCAGACACCTGTGGTGCCTTGTCACTGAAGTGCAGGCACTTGCAAGCGAGCGGTCATTGCTGGTGTCACGTGGCTTGCTGGATTGAACAGCGTCGCATTCGTGGATGGCTGGGGCAGGCTGGGCATTTTACGCTGCATAACCGACAGCTGCAGCGGCAGCAACAACACACATACTTCAGCACCTGGCAGCTGCGAGGGCTCAGCAGCTGGCCTTTGCCTGCCAGAGGGGCTCCTTGAGACTTTGGTGGATGGGATCAGGGCGGGAGCCACTGTCAGTATGGCCAGTGCAGTGACGTGCCTAAACAGCACCCACACTGAAGGTATATCACAGCCATCGCCCCTGCTGCAGTGGACAGGGCCTGTTTCAGGCGGTGTCTTGGTGGTGGCAGCTGGGCAGCAGGCGGTGGTGTTAACCTACAGCACACCTCTAATTCAGCAGCAGGCACTTCAGCTCTGCTCATATGTGCCTCAGCGCAGCTCAGGTGGAGCGTGTGTGGTGGCACAGGCAGACGACATGTCCGGGGCAGTGCAGCATGCGCTAGGGCACGAAGTCCTGCGGCAGGCATCCAAGCGCCAAGGTAGGCTTGCGCAGAATGAGGCGAGGCCCGCTTATGCATCATTGCAGGATTTGTTGCCGCCTGTGGCGTCTTGGCTGAATCCAGCTGGATGAGTATTAAAGCTGCTCAAACCAGAACAGCAGCTTGCATTCGCCACAATCGCGTGTGCATGTCTGAGTGCTTTCCCTGCCTGTTGTGCTTGCAGGCCGGGCTACCTGCTCGTGGGCCATCTCCCACACGCAGCTGCAGGACTTTGGACGCCCATCCAGCGCCAGCGCACTCCCGAACCAAGACTCTGCCCCCAAACATGCTGTCACACCAGCCGCCAAGACGCTCAACCCTGGTAGTAGCAACCTGGTGGCAGGCTCCAAGCGCTCAGCCAGTGCCTGGGTTGCTGGACCAGCGGCCCACCAGGCGCTGCAGCAGGGCGCAGCAGCACTGCTGAAGGGGCACCCACAGGCCGCGCTGCAGCACTTCCAGGGCGCGCAGGAGTTTGCATTCCTGCCGTGCCTGCTGGTGAGACCCGCACTGTACAGCTTGGGCTGGCTTTCATTAGACAGGTGCACGTGCCTGAGCTCCGCCCTCAGCTTACAGCTGCCCAGTGTTCACATAATGCGCTTCGCAGCAAATGAATGCAAAGTGCGGGCTGTTCAGAAACTGTCTGCAACACATAATGGCAAGCTACCTGTCGCACCAGTGGTGTGTGATATGACATGGGCTGTTCCATCGCCCTTGCCCTGAAAATAAACACGTAGCATTTGATTGGTTGTGTGCCCGTATGCCCACCCTTCACGTGCAGGTACTGCTGCACCAGCTGCAGGTTATCCCAGCGCTCAGGCTCTTGCGATCCTTTACCGGCTTCATCAGGAGCTTCGGCAACTCCCCAGGTTACACGCGGGTGCATCTTCTGCGCCAGGAGTCTGAGCACGCTGTCCTAAGTGCATTGGGGGCTGAGCCAGGGAAGGCCGAGCAGGGCAGCCGGCAGACTGCCAACGCTGTTTTGGGTTCACAGTCACAGCCCAGCCGGCCTATGCTTGCAGCCCGCAGCTTGAGCGCAGAGGTCAGCAGTCTAGAGGCTGTCAGTGTGATCATGGGCTCAAGGTCGTCAGTAGATCTGCATCTAGATGGCCGCCATGGAGAGCAGGGTGGTGGATCGAGTGGCAGCGCTGCTGCTGTCAATCAGTTCTGGGACGTGTGTAGGCAGCAGCTGGCGCTGGGGTGCCAGTGCATGGCCTTCATCAGCCATCGCATGCACCAGCTGCAGACCGCCTCAGAACATCATCCAAACAGCAGCAGCAGTAGCGGTTGCGGCGGCGGCGGCGGCGGCTGTAACAGTGGCACCGACAGCAGCAGCAGCAGTGCTACTGACCTGCCAGTGCCAAGGCCCAACGCCACAAGCGTGCTCCTTCCCATGCCGGTAGTCTGGCACTTATTGCAGGGCAGTAGTACAAGTCTGATGGCTGCGGAGCTCAGCGCAGGTCTGTCTTCCCCTGGGGTTGTGAGTAGCAGCCCCCTTAAGCAGCAGTGGCGGCAGGAGCAACACGTATACACCCTTGGCCTTCTGCATGTGGCTGTTGACATTGGCCCCCTGCTGCGGCAGCAGCCAGGTCCTAGGTCAGCCTGTGCAGGAAGCGGCGCCTCACAGCAGCGCTCTCGGCCGGCAGCCCCACCAGCCTGGATCTCAGAGCCTGCGTTTGCTGCTGGGCTGTTACTGCAAGCCTTTGGCTGTCAAGCGCCCGGAGAAATTCCTGACATGCCTGAACAGCTGGCCTGTACGGTGGCTGGGCAGCAGATTACGCCTCAGCCAGGGGCAGCTGCTGGCGGGTTAGTGGCAGATGGGTGGCCACGAGACGAGGACGCATCACTGCCTTGTGCTGCAGGCTTTGGTACGGAGCGCCGACGGCAGTGCATCAACTGGCAGCTTCTGCGCAGGCAGCCAGCTGCCACGTGTGCAGTGGCGCTGTGGCAGAGCATGGGTGACTGGCGCAAGGCGGCGGTGCTGGCGCTGGCGCTGCAGCGCACGTTTAATGGAGAGCAGCTGCAGCAGCAACAGGTGCGAAAGCAAAAGCAGAAGCAGCAGGCACAGCAAGCGGCAGTCAAGGATCTGGGGGGTGAGGCCGCTGGCTGCGTACCTGAGTCGTCATTGGCCTGCGCACCTTGTGTTGGGTACCAACCCACACAAGGGGTTCTGGGTCACAGCCTCAGCGACCGTGCTGCACGTGGGAAGGACCAATCCTGTCAAGGCACTGCCGGCAGCTGCCAGGCAGCTGCGCTGACCGTTATGCAGCAGCGGCTGGAGCGGACGCGTGGTATGCCCGTGGCGGAAGCCTGTGTGGCTCTGCAGGAGGTCTTGGCGGTGGCACGCCAAGCTGCGGGCCTGGCGTCGGAGGTGCACTGTGCCGTGCTGGACAAGGTGGGGCCATGTGGGAATACCACAGCACACACTGCAGCAGCACAAGTGTGCGTGCCTTATGCCGGGACAGACCGTTGGGCTGCTGCACCTTGCACAGGGTCCTGCAGGAATGGCATTCGCGCCTGTGTGCAGGCATGCTGTCAGCACACTCAAAGGCACCTCAGGAACACAACAGCCATAGCCACAGTGTGTGAATGTGCACAAATCTGTACATATGTGTGCTTATCAACATGCAGCTGACCAGTTGTGCACACATTCCTGTGTTGGCGTGAAGGTCTGCCAGTACCTTGCAGATCTGCTGCCTAAGCGGCTCAGCATCGTCCCGCTGGTACCGCCGCGCTCAAGCACTGCGCTCCCCCTGCCCACAAGCCCCAAAGACCTCTCACGCCACATTCTGGTGCGTCTGTCTGCACGGGGGATCTATGTCCATTATGTGACAGCTTTGATTGATGGCTTGGCTGATGGCTTGACGGGTGGCTCCAATGATGGCAAGGAGTCAAGCCACTGCCTCAGCGCTCGCCTCATGAAGGATGATAATCCCTGATTGCTGCTCTTGCTCAGGTGCATATCGCGGACCGCTTGCTTCAAGCGTGCAAGCGCCTGTATGCAAGCAGGCACGGTCTGGGCCTGCAGAGCTCTATGTCAATGGCAGATGCCGTTGCGGCGGTGCTGGCCGACGTGGAGGTGCAGGGCTGCATCAGGCTGCTGCGTGCGTGGACAGGGCGCAGCGGTGCCAGTAGCCTGGAATGGCAGAGCTGCGCCCAAGCAGTGAGTGAGGTGTCTAGAGGGCTGTTGGGATATGATGCGGACACACCAAGGTACGCTGTGACATTTGCGCGTCATGCACACTCTAATGAACATTGCTCTGCGCTCCTGATGCCCGTCAGCCAGAGCAGGCCTTTGAAGCCTTAGCAATGCTGGCACTTGGGAATCCCTGCTTGAACGTGCAGCACTCCCACATCAGTGATAGTGTGACATCACCAGTGTGACATCACGCTCACACTGGTGAACCATTTGTTGTGCTTCCTGTCCTTCGGTTCATATGTCCTACTTGCCAAGATAGATATCCTTTGTGCACCTGCTTGCACAGGATCTGAGAGCAGGCGCCAACGCTGGGCATATCCCTGAATGGGACATCGCTGACCTAATGTCAGACCTGCAGGCCAGCCTAGTGCAGGGCCAAGCGTTGGAGGTGTGTGAGGCTGCACAGGTAGCGCTGCACCTTGAACCTGAGCTCAGGCTTCTGACAAAGCAACAGCGGCAACAGCAGCAACAGCAGCAACAACAACAGCAACAACAGCTGCGGCATGAGAGCAGGAGGCCAGCCTGCGCAGTGACGGCAGCCGCTGCATGGCGCCCGTATCGGAACACCGTGGTGGGGAGGGGCAGCACATCGACTCAGGTACAGGCCCTGGCCAATGCTCCTGGCACCAGCCTTTTTGGCTCATCTGGAGCGACCAAAGTGGACCTTCAAGATCTGGCCCTCGCCACTGACCTGGCATCAGTGAGAGCTGCACATGTTGCATTTGTCTCTGCTGTGCCTGCGTTGTGTTGCAAAAAATCTGATGCCGTCTTTAGCAGCAGCTTTGATGCTCAACATGCAAGGTCAACAGCCCTGACGCCATCATTGCTGAACGGCTGCTGCTGTTTTATGCAGATGGCACAAGCCGTCATGTTCTGCGCCGCCCCCAACATCAGCTCAGCTGCGCGGCAGCTGCTGCTGACGCCTGGGACAGCAGCCTGGCCCCAGCAACCGCCACAGATCAGCCCCTCCCGCAGCTGTGGCCTTGAACTTGGGCAGCAGAAACGCCAGGCCAGCCTGCCCCAAAGGAACCATGGCCCTGAGGTGGGGGACCAGGCCAGCCCCTCCCACAGGAACTATGAATCCGAGGCGAAGCACCAGGCCAGCTTGTCCGGCAGGGGCTGTGACTCAGCTGCGCCGCAGGCCGTAACGCAGGCACTGCAGGCGCTGCTGGATGTCGACTGGGCGCTGGTGTGTCGATCGCGAGTGCTGCAGCTGCTGGCAGATGTGCAGCAGGGGGGCTGCCTGCATCAACACACCACACCGCTTGTCGGCAGCCGCAGTGCAAGCATGTTTGGGGCATGTCAGCGAGTCCGGTGCTCAAACACAGCACCCTACCCTGGGAGCCAGGGTGCCACAGCGTCAGAACCGGGGCCTGCGCAAGGGCCTGCATCTGCTGCTCTAAGCAAGCCGGAAGCCTTGCCTACCAACAGCAACCAGCTGCAGGTTGACGCCGTGACGCTAGAGGCCAAGGCGCTGCAGTCTGCTCAAGTGCAGTTGCTGTGCTGGTGTGCAGAGCTGCTGACGGCTGACACGTTCCATGCCAGGACCGAGCTGCAGGGCATTGCGCTGGCCTCGCTCACGGCCAGTGCTCAGGCTCTGCCGTCTGCTGCGTGCGCTGAAGCCAGGGCATGTGTGCTGGAGGCGCTAACGGGCTTGCAAGAGGTGCTGCAGGGGTGCTCGCTCATGACAGCGCAGCTGGCTGAGGGATTGAGGGGCCTGCGGTCTCAGTGTTCAGCTCAGCAGCAGCAGCAGCAGCAGCAGCAGCAGGGTCTGCCTCACCACCAGGCCAGCCTCACCAGCGAGGCGCCAGCAGGCCATGCAACAGCCCCTGGCAAGGAGGCTCTGCACACCGAACAGCAGCAGCTTATGAGTGACATTGTGGGGCAGGAGAAGCATGCCTGGAGGCAGCAGCTGCTCCACCGCTTGCAGCAGTATGGGTCACGCGCAGATGCAGACTCATCCAGCAATGCAGGCAATGCAGCTGAGCAGGCGGGGGCAAGGCTTGGCCGTCGTGACCCGGTACCCGGCCGCTCAGAGCCCCGCAGGGAAGCCCACCGCCACCCACAGGCGGGTGAAGTGGCGGGTGTCGGTTTCAACGGCCAGGGAGCACCAGGGCAGCAGCAGTCGGTGCAGGAGGACAGGGGCAGCTGTTGCGCCAGCGTGCTGCTGTGCGCCCTCACTGCTCTGCCGTGTCAGCAGCACAACTTCTTGTGGCCGCATTGCGACACGGCGTCTGGACAATCTGTGATAGCGGGCGGATCTTCCGGCAGCCATACAGTAGGCACCGGACTCGGTTGCCTGCTGAGCGGCAACTTGTCCAGCTGCTTTGTTGACCATGCGGAGACTTGGTGGCAGCTGCTGGATGGTGCTGCTGAGCCTCGCACAGGGCAGTGCCAAGGTACTGTGTTGGGCGTGAGGGCCAGCGACCACACTAGCAAGGGTGCCGATGGTGACACCCACTGGAGCTGCTCTGCGGCTGCAGTTGGTGGCCATGGCGTGGGTGCGAGCGTGAGCCTGGGCGCCCTCTTGGGTCTACAGCGGGCAGGGGTGCAGCGCACGGAGGCAGCTGCTCGAACGCAGCATAGCGAGAAAGGGGGCGACCCCATCGAACTCGATGATGCGGACGCGCTGAGCAGCGCTCCTGCGCAACTGACTGCAGAGCGTGGCTGGACTAGCCGGACACAAAGCATCGCGCTGTCACGAGGGCGGGGCTCGCCACATGCAATGCGCAGTGTGCGACTGGGGCGTGCGCCGCCAGCTCTGCCGCTTGGTCTGGTCAAACCAGCAGGTGGCATCGCGGCAGCGCTGCAGGAGTTCCTAAACAACTAAAGCGGCGACCTCGATGGCAACGGCGCTGTCAGCGTCAGCAGGCGATGCGGCGGTGAAAGCGGTAGCGGTGGCAGCTGTGTCAGCACTTGTGGTGGCGGCGCGGTCAGCATTGGCAGAGGCTCCGGCAGTAGAAGCAGCAGCATCGGCCGCGGCGGCAGTGCCGGCGGCACTGGCGGTGGCGGCGCGGCCAGCATTGGCACGAGATGCAGCAGTGAAAGCAGCAGCGGCAGCAGCAGCGATAGCCACAGCAGTGCTGGCGGCAGCAGCAGCGATAGCCACAGCAGTGCTGGCGGCAGCAGCAGCAAGGGCAGCATCAGTGGCAGCGGCATCCCTGGCCAGTATTCGGTACAGCAGGGACCATCCAGCAAGCGTCCGTTTACGGCAGGGACCATCCAGCAAGCGTCCGTTTACGGCTGCCTATGTGCCCGGCCAGGCCTGTCTCAACAAGGCACCATGGGAGAGCCTCGGTCCTACCTCCGCAATTTCACTACCACCAGTACCACACCTGCACGTACAGCCAAGCATCTCCTAGGAGGTACAGCGGCAGCAGTCTAAGCAGTCACGATGGCGGCAGCAGCAGGCGGTGGCTCCTGCTGAGGTTCCTGTCCACCCTGACCTGGCCGCAACAGCTGCTACTGCTGTAGCATCAGCATCCGCCCACATCTGCGTCTACTTCCATACAGTTTCCAATAAGGCTGCCTCTGGGCCGCGGGCGCCCCCCCTCACAAGCTCGCCCCTGTGCACCAACCCAGTGCTTGGCGGCAGCAGCAGGCGGTGGCTCCTGCTGAGGTTCCTGTCCACCCTGACCTGGCCGCAACAGCTGCTACTGCTGTAGCATCAGCATCCGCCCACATCTGCGTCTACTTCCATACAGTTTCCAATAAGGCTGCCTCTGGGCCGCGGGCGCCCCCCCTCACAAGCTCGCCCCTGTGCACCAACCCAGTGCTTGGGCAGTCAAGACAAAGGCGACTGGTTATAGCTGGTGGTCCTGGGGGGCGCCTTGAGGGCAAACTAAGTCCAACCCCGCCACCTGGCGAGTCTTGGCCAGGGAGAGACCAGCTAGCTGTCGAAGATGATACAGGCCAATGTGTGACGGTTGCTGTAACACAGTGTGTGTGTTGTGCGACTCGTGGGTTTAGTCCTAACACCCCTTGGGGTGGCTTGAGCGTTTTTGCTGCCACTGCCCCCAAGCACGACTATTACCCCTAGCAAAGCCATGTAACAGGCCGCAGTGCCATCGGGCAGAATTTGGCGCTCCTATCTGAAGCATTCAGACACCGGTGGGCCTGTGTTACCTGTGTGCACAACATGTTGGATGATCACCCACCTTAGTGTCGCACCTCAGCACCAGTGGCAAGTACACCACTCTGCTGTGCTTGAGGAAAGGGACCTTGAGGAAAGTACACCACTCTGCTGTCCTTGAGGAAAGGGACCTCAGAGTAACGAGATGCTGAGCCGAGGAAGCCAAGCAAGAACTTCTTACATGGAAGCTTTTCCACATTTTCAACAGTCATTGAGGGACACTGGCACACTGTCAAAGGCAAAGCAAGTTATCGCTCAAGGCAAAAAACAGCAGCTGTTGCCGGTGCAGCTCCACCAGCGCAAAGCGCGTCAAAGGGAATGCCTCGTGAACCCCATTGCCGTTAGGTATTGCCTCCTAACCATCACCAAGCAGCTTCCACACAGGTACAGCAATGCTCCTTGACTTGTGCCCAAGGATGGAGTGGTTCCTTTGTTCAAGTCGAAGGACTGCCATCCTTATGTGATGGTCCGCCCTGCGAGCGCAACAGTCAGACAGGCAGTCAGTGCATGCCATCGCCAGAGCAACTAGGAAGATGGAAGACTGTGCGAGCCAAGAAGAAAGTGGCCCTGAGGGTCAACAAGGTGCCCGCCAGGCCAGGTGCACAGGTAAAAAGGCACAAGGGGCGTTACAGTCAGCATCCCCGCACAAGCCCCTCCCTCGCAAGCCCTCACGCCCCTTGCTGCTGCCTCCGTTCCTTGCCCTCGCCACTCTCTGCTGGATTACCCTGCCCTCACTCCTCACGCTGCCCTTCCCCTCCTTTCCCGCACTCACGCATCTGCAGCTTGGCTCTGAGGCGCTGAGTGTGGTGCACCCATGCTTCATCAAGATTCATCAGATCCTCCATAGTGATGTCCATCTGCTTGTGAAGGCTTGGGACGTCCTTAGAGAGGGCGTCCCTCTCCTTGACGAACATTTCAGTTCCCTCAATATAAACGTCCGTCATCACCTTCAGCCTTGGGTCCTCC
This sequence comes from Chlamydomonas urium, assembly GCA_039880955.1. Taxonomy (NCBI): domain Eukaryota; kingdom Viridiplantae; phylum Chlorophyta; class Chlorophyceae; order Chlamydomonadales; family Chlamydomonadaceae; genus Chlamydomonas; species Chlamydomonas urium. The sequence goes on from JAWZTI010000509.1 coordinate 19,601, forward strand.
GGGTCCGTTCGTAGCAGCCGCTTCTTCCATGCCTCAAGCCGCTTCTCCTCATCCCTCAGCCAATTCATCCTCCTGTCCATTCACAGCTGCTCCTCTATCACTGTTCTTTCCTTCTTCCGCACCTCCACCACCAAGCGATGCAGCTCCTGCAGATCCATTGCTTCCTGCGGGGGGTGAGGAAAAACACAACAGCCACCTGATGCAGCGCAGCAGAGGCACCCTGGATGGCGGCTCGCTCCCAGCAGTGCTCCTGAGCCGCCTTTAATGTTCAGCGGTAGGTGTAGGGGCAGGTTTACCTGTGGACATTTGCTGCTACCTCTGCCGGCGGTAGGGTGTGGGGGCAGGCTTGCCTGCGGACCATTCCCTTCCTTAACTCACGCCCAAGGGCGTAGTTCTTTCTTTCTTTCTTTCCTGTGGACTGCATCTTTCCTTGACTCACGCCCAAGGGTGTAGTTCTTTCTTTCTTTCTTTCTTTCTGAGCTGCCTTGTCATTCAGGGGGGTCTGCCAGCCTAGCCTCTCTGCCCTGAATCTTGAGCTGCAACCGTTTGGCTCATCCATCAGCTGTGCTGCACACATGGACACAGCAACCCAATGCTGCCAGAGCACAGTGCATGCTGCAACATGTTTCTTCGGCTCGCTGCACAGACAGCTGAGCACATGTTGATGCAGCTGCCACCACTGCAAGAGTAAGACAGTCGGCTCCGAAGGCCCTGGCATGCTGCAGGCATGCCAGCACACATCCATGCATCACCCAACAATCATGCCATGGCCATTGGCCTAAGGCTAGCCTGTTCCTTACCTGGTTGGACTGCCTGGTGGCCGCAAATGTCTCCGTCTGCTGCAGCTGCCATGCGGCATGCGTTGAGGTACTTGGGACAGGCACCCTTGAGCAGCTGCCTAAAAGCTGCAGCTGCTCTGCTACACTGCCCTCCATGCTGCGTTGCTGCCGCCACATCGCTGCCTGCTGAGCAACCCCCCATGCCCAGCTGGCTGCTGCTGCGGCAGTGCCTAGGCGGTGTGCATGACATTGCTGCTGCAGCATGCCCATTGAGCTTTCATGGATGGTACGCAGGTGTGCACTTGCGTGGGTGCTTGCATGGCGCCTTCTGCCGCAGCAGGGGCTGCATACATGCGCAGAGGTGCTGCATGCCGCAGCCTCAGGCTGCGCACTGCTGCTGCATGGCTCTGGCCGTATGCCTGCTCGCATGCTGGTCGCAAGGCGCCTGCACGCTCAAAGCAGACAAGCAGTGGACGTACACGAGGCACTTTCCATCCCAGACTCATCCCATGCATTTAACAGGCAGCAAGCTTTCAGGTGATCCCTGCAATGCATGGTATGCAGGCGCCATCGTCTGTCCCCATATGGCATTTATACCATGGCATGCATGCCATGGCCGGGATGGCCATCCCAACTGCCAACGAGTTCGCAGTAGCAGCAGGTACGGATTGTTGTGAGCTGTGCCGCCTGAGAAGGATCGCTCGTCGACTGCGCACTGTGCATGTGCCCACCTGTGCTGCGAATCAACTGCCCCGCGAGCATGGTCATGGCGAATTCGTGCTCTGGACGGCTTCCACAGCGCATGCCGAGTTCATGCAACCAGGTGCAGTGAGGCGCAGTCAAGTCAGCCTTCTGGCAAGTGAAGTGAATGGTGAACGCCAAGCAAGACCTTGTTCACATGGAAGCCTTTCCACATTTTCTTTCGGCAAGCTGTCAAGGGTTCCCCGGCATAATGTCACAGGCAAAACATGTGATTGCCATACCAGCAGCCTTCGCATGTGCAGCTTCACAACCGCAAAGCACGCCATTACGGGGATACTTATGACCCCCACACTGTCCATACTGATTAGGCACAATCGCGATTCCAATTTTGACTATGACACAAAACAATCACCCTTGCTGCATCCCAAGCAACAAGCGCTGCATCAACCAGCCCATAAGGATAAGTAAGCTGTTTCCTCCATTGTCGCAACGTAGCTGTGTCCTCCATTGCCCTAACGCGGCGTACCCCCTGAAACTGAGACGTGTCAGTGCCAGAGTCATTTTAGGCTTAACAGCCTCACCACCAGCCCAGCAGCTTCCACATGGGCATACCCAGGCCCCCCCACAGCACGAGCGACAGCAGCCCATTGCACAGACCCACCCCCAGCACCTCCCGCGCCTTGATGTAGCCATCGGAGGCGTACATGGCCGCCTGCCCAGAGGCGTAGTGTGTTATGGACCCGAACAGGTTGACATTGTAGGCCAGGGTCAGGGCGGCGAGTTGCGGGGGCACGCCTGTAGGGGCAGGTGAGAGGTAGGTGGGAGGTAGGCGAGGAGTAGGTGAGGGTCATGTGAGGGTCATGTGAGGAGAGCATGATTAAGGATTAACGATTAAGGAAACCCTCCCACCGTGCGCCAGGAATTCAAACACGCTGAGCATCCCCCTCACCAGCAAAGCGCACCAGGCAGGTCACGAGGGGGCTTGAATGCCGTGATACCCGCCTCTGCCCCGTTCCCCTCAAAAGCACTTTTCCCAATGCATCCCCCCCCACCTGCGTTCACCAGCCCAGCAGCCCAGGCTGGTCACGAGGGGGCTTGAATGCCTTGATACCCACCTCTACCCTGTTCCCTTTGAGCCAATCCCTACCCCTCACCCCTCATGCATGGGCCCATGCATTCTTCTTAACGTCCCCCTCCCGCGCATCTCCCCCTCACCTGCTTGGACCGGCACCACGCACCAGGCGGGTCAGGAAAGGGACTTGACCCCTGCTTATGCCCTGCTGCCCTGCCCCCTTGTAACAAGCTCCATCCTTCCCCACTGCCCCCCCTGACCTGCACCTCCAACTCAACTCCTCCTCACCTGCTTTCACCATCAACGCACACCAGGCGGGGTAGATGGCAGCAACTTGCGCTGTTTGCGATGCGAAGAGGTAGTGCAGGAAGAAGAAGGACAGGTGAAGAAGGGAGAAGGGGAGCAGCCAATGGGAGCAGGGCAGGGGGGACTGCAGGGCTAGACGCAGGGTCTCCGGGTCCAGCAAGGTGAGAGGCTGCGGCGTGGGGAGGGAGGAGGCCGAGGAGGCGGCAAGAGGGGTGGAGAGAAGGGACGCGGCAGGCGTGGGCAGCAGCACCTGCTGCTGCTGCTTCCGGCCGAGCGCCTGTCCTGCGGAAGCCAGCGCACTCAGCGCACGTCCTCCAAGGCTGCTGTGTAGTTGGTCCAAGCCGCCGTCGCCGCTGCTGCCGCCGCTGCCGCTGCTGCTGCTCCCGGCATGGATGTGGGCCAGCAGGGCCTGTACGCTGCTGCTGCTACTGCTGCTGCCGCCGGCGTCATTGGGTGACAGCGCCAGCCGCCCCAGCGCGTTGGTGAGTGCGTCAATGACACCCATCTCGTTGAGCTGGGCAGACATGCCTATGGACGGGGGAGTGGGAGGATGGCAGTTGGATCCAGGAGTGAAGGACATATTTGTTGTAACATGTTACATTCTGCAGGGCACCAGAACGACACATGAGACCCCCAGCTCATCGGATGGCCAGAGGCCAAAGCACAATGAATCGTGGTCCACGATCACTTGGGTGAAGTGAAAGTGAGAGTGTAGGACAGACCCGTGGCTGTGGTAAGAATAGGGCGGCAATTGATGTTACAAAGGTGTGATTGCAAGGGTTGTGGCGGCAAGCTGTAGCCGCAACAGGCAACAATGTTTGATGGCAGCCAATCTCCCGCCCCTCCATTGCCTTGCCCAGACGCCACGCCCCTGTT
>JAWZTI010000510.1:0-26642 GCA_039880955.1 Chlamydomonas urium
GATCAGTGCAAGTGGAAGGGATCAGCAAGAGCGGGAAAGACCAGCAGGAGCAGTAGGATGAAGCAGGTGCGGAGAGCTTGGCGGAAGCGGGAGGGACAGGTTGTGGAAGGAGTCAGCAGGAGCGGATCAGCAGGAGCACGAGAGATCAGCAGGAGTGGAAGGGGCATGTGAGAGAGGGGACCAGCAGGCAAAGCATCAGGCGAAGGATAACCTCTGTTTACTGACAGCTCAGCCAGCAACCCTTGGCACAGACACAGGACATCAACGCAGCTCTACGTCATGCCATGGACTGCATAGTATGGACAACCGGCGAATTGGAAGCAGCAGCAAGCACAGCAAGTCACGCCTTCCGTCAGCACCTGTCCTACATCACAACACCTGAAAGCTGAATTGCCAACTCACGTGTTGAAGTTGATGTCAGGTCCGCCGTAGATAGAAAAGCACACGACAGCACCGTGCCCCACCGGCGTCTGCTCCTTGACTTCTATGAACGCGACCTCGGTATCGCACGCAAAGTAGCGGCGCGTGTCGGGCGTGGCCCGTGGCTCGCGGCCCGGCACGAGGAAGGTGCTGGGAAGCTGGCTGTACTGCAGCAGTACCGCCACTGCGTGCCGCGCCGCCTCGACGGTGTCAACGACAAACACGTCGTCGATTGCGCCCCGCACAACAACTGGCACGGGCTCGGGTGTGAGGGCGGGTGTGGGGGCAGGTGTGGGGGCGGTACAGGTTTCTGGTGCACCAAGAGCGTGTTGCACCTCCTGAGCCTCTCCGGCAAATGCGGCCGCCACTGCAGTTGCTGGTGAGACAGCAGAGGAGGACAGCGCAGCCTCTTCCGGGGCGATCGTCAGCTGCGCCTGCTGCAGCTGGTCCAGCTGGAGCTGCTGCTGAGGCTGCTCATGCCCACCAGTGGAAGCAGGCTCCAGGTGTTGCGGCTGCGCTGCCTGTTGCGCTGCCTGTTGCGCCGGCTGTTGCGCTGCCTGTTGCGCAAGTGCAGCCTGGGCCGCAAACGGCTCCGCAGGGGCCGCTGGCGCCTTGGCACGACAGGGCTTGGAAGCATACATTATCACCCCCTTCACGCCCTTGCAATGCCCCGGAGCAGCTGCTGCTGCCGAGGCAGATGAGGCAGTTGCCTGGGCACCCTGCGCTGGGGCAGGCGGAACCGGGCTGACCACCGCAGCTGTGGCATCCCCTTCTGCGCATGCAGCTGTCACTGGCATCGACACCTGCTGCTGTACCTCCGCAGGGGTACCGGCCAGCGCCTGTGCTGCACCTCGCGCCGCCCGCGCCGCCCGCGCTGCCGCCGTGCTCTTCAGCTCGCGGGGCAACCGCTTGGCAGGCTTTGGCGCAGCAGCCCCTGGCTCAAGCGCGACTGCAGGCGGGCCCTGTGCCCCTTGCTGCCCTGCCTGCACCACCTGCCCTTCCACCGCAGTGCTATGCTGCTCAACCTCCGTCGCCTTCTTCCTGCCCCTCGTCACAGTAGGTTTGCGAGAGGGGTGAGGCGCCCACACCTGAGCACTGTCAGCTGTCCCCGCTGACGCTTGCAGTGGGAGGGGGCTAGGTGATGAGACTGAGGGGGCAGCATCAGGGGCAGAGCCAGCCACGGCAGGGGGGCCCTCCAGCACTGGAGGCGAGTCAGAAGCACTAGTGTGCAAGGCAGGGCCAGCAGGGTGTGCGGAGGGAGCTGGGGGGGGCACGGCAGGAGAGGCGCTGATCGCAGCAGGGGCAGGGGCTGCAGCAGAGCCTCCCCTTTTGCTACCACGTATGGACACGGGCCCCAGCTTGACGGCACGAGGAGGGGAGGTGGGACCACCAGCTGTGCTGCTGCCTGCTACCGAGCTTGTATGGCTGATACAAGCGGCCGCCTGCCCCATGGCGGCACTGCCATCACTGGCAGGCACGGGTGTGGAGGTGTGGACAGGTGTAGGTGGTGTGGAGGTGTGGGGTGCTGCTGCCTGCTGGCTGGTGCCGTTGGGGCTGTGTCTGGTTGCAGGGTGCCGCATGGCATCGCTCGGCTGCTTGAAACCTGTGACCTCTTGCACGCCCTCCCCAGTCCATGCAGCGCTGCCACTGCTGCTGTTGACGGCAGCAGTCTCCATTTCAGTCCGTGTCCATTGGGCTTCAGCCGCAACGCCATTGGTGCGCCACTGCACGCTTGCGCTGCTGCTGATAGAGGTGCCGCCCACGCCCTCGCGCAACTGCTGCGACGTAGCTAACACCACGCTGGAGTTTACGCTTGGCTCAGACCCATCTTCACCACGAAACAGCGGGTCAGAGGAAACAGCACTGCTGTCGCCGCCGCTGCTCCCGCTGCTGCTCGCCCTGTCTGTGGTGGCCTTCTTTACTGGTGCCATAACAGCGGTGCTCCTCACGATGTGACGCTGCGGCGTCGCCCTGCCTGCACCTGCCGACACAGCCTCTGCCACCGCCCTCCCACTCCCCCCAGCCCTAGGGTTTGCGGCATAGGCAGACCCTCCCCCAGCAGCCCCAGGTGCGCCCTGCGGCTGCTGCTGCAGCCTCTGTCCAGCATCTGGCCCTTGAGCGTTGCTACCAGCTGCGCTGCTGCTGCTGCTGCTGCCACGCCCTGCCAGCCGCTGCCCATCTGAACCGCCACTGGATGGACCACCAGAGCTGGACTGTTGGCTGAAGTGTGGGGGCGCCCGTGAAGGGGCGCTGCCGGACCCGCTAGCAGCCGTGCCGCTGCCCCTGGACTGCATGCCCGCCCCCGCTTGCTGCATGGGAGTGGCAGGGGGCCGCTGTTGCACCGGAGGCGGAGGAGGAGGAGGCGCCGGCCTGTAACCGTTTGCACCCGAAGGGCCTGTCGCAGGAGCCTTGGGAGGGGCGGGTGGCTGTGCTGGTGGTGGTGCTGGAGGCGGCTGCGTCAACGACGGCGGCGAATGCCCTCCGCAACCCTCCTTCCACTTCCGCATCCTGCACACAAGCAGGAAAGAGCAGGTGCAGGCACCTGTCACCACAGCTCCAACAGTGTGGCGGTGGCCATCAACTACAATGAGACCATTGGCTACGACCAGACCACATACTGGTATTCCATTGCCTCTATGCATGGCTGTGGCAGCACCTAGGCCAACGCCATGAGCTGCCCCTGGGGCAACCCCTGTTGACGGATGCAGGCACACCTGTCATGCTGTGCATGCATTGCTGTCCCCTGGAAAGCGCAAGTATAAGCAGGAGGCATGCCACATGCATGCTCTTGAACAAGTGCGCCCCTGCACCACCCTTCTCAAACCCGCTACCTTTCAGCCTCCTTCTGCTGCCGAAGGTTGGCCACGGTTTGCCGCGCGATGAAGGCGCTGGCCACAGTGCTTGAGGGCCGGCCTGGCCCCGACCAGAGAGTAGAACCCCTGGAGAAGGCCAGGCCTGGGAGCCTATGCCACAGGGGAGGAGTCGGCAGCAGCGCCGGTGGTTGGCAAGCAGCATGTCATGGGCAGCAAGTAACCAGTGATAGGCAGACAAGCAGAAAGAATGCAAAGCCATGTGGTGTGCAGGTGGCCATGAGTGGTGGATCATGAGGCAAGCCCATGCATGCGATAGCCATGCGGTGCATGCATGGACAGCCCTGGGTCGAAAAACATTTACCTGCCAGACAACCTCTCACCTTCGCGCCAGCAGCCCTGCCTCCAGGGACGAAGCTGCAGGCAGCAGGCTGCGGGCCAGCTGCATGCTCCAACTCATGGCGCCTGCAGCACCCTTGGTTGCTGCTGCTGCTGGGGCTGCACCAGGGCTGCTGCTGCACGGCTGCATGGCACCCCGGCGCAGCGCCAGGTGTCGACGGCTGCCTGGACGTTCACGTCCTAGACCGCCACTCTCCTGATGCCGCTGCTGCTGCTGTCACGCGTGCAGTGGCGGGCTGGCGAGGCGCATGCTGCTCAAAACCGTTTGCTCACTGCGCTGCGCTGATGTAGCCGATGCGGTGCCAGCGAGGTCAGGTTTGGTCAGCTACTAGACGGCTGAACCACGGCGGCGGCGACCGCGAGAGGCTGGCAAGTTGGAAGGGCTTTCCCACCAGATGCAGTCGCAGTTCGGCCGAACGGCGTGGCACGTCGAGAAGGGTCGTGTTGCAGGCGTGCCAGGCTCTGCTGCCTCAGGTCAGCAGAGTACGCTCGAGTCCACATGGTCCCAGTCTGCATTCCACACCTCAAATGCCATGCTTTTTGCTTTGCTTTGCTGAGCTTGATGAGCTTACGCCTGAGCGATGACCCGGAGTGGCAAGGTAGTTGCAAAGCAGCCTCAAACAATGTGCACAATTTTCAATGCTTGCCATGTCCCTCAACCATTCCGAGTCGGTGCAAGACTTGTCCAGTGCAGGTTGCAGTGTCGATGTGTTTTGCGTTGAATTGTTGATACCCCGCACCTGCTCATGTGCAACAACGCGAGAGTGGCGAATCTACGAGCCAATGAGAGCATAGCCATGCCCACAACGTGCACTCGCCGGGGGCAGCAGGACGTACTTCCTGAGCTTTGCTGGCGAATGCGGGGCCCCGCCTCTGCTCACGCTTATGGCCCAGTGATAAGTTGTGAGGCAGCTAAGGAAGGCCTGAGCCATTGGCAGCTGTGCCCTGCTGTTGTTGGTGCAAGTGCGCAGCTTGGGCTGGACTTGACTGAACCTGCTTATGCTCAACAGCATGAGACGCAGGCTCTAGCCGTTGCGGCTGCAGCGCCTGTTGCTGCGCAGGCTATTGCGCTGCCTGTTGCCCTGGCACTGCCTCTTGAGCTTTGTGCAAAAAATGCTTGGCAGGCGCCACCCTGGATGTGCCAGCCCTCCGGGGGCTTAGGTGCACTGCAGGTGGGCCTTGCGCCGCTTGCGGTCCTGCCTGCACCACCTGCTGCTCCTCTTGCGCACTCGCCTGGTCAACTGTAAAGACCTTGGCCACCTGCGGCACAGTGGCTGTGTACCGGGTCGCCAAGGGATGCTGCTCCTTGTAATACTGTGCGTGCATTCTCGCCACCGCGACCGCTGCCGTTGTTGCTGGCAGCTACTGCTGTGCCTCAGATGCAGATGCAGATGCAGATGCGCCACCCGGCTGTTCTGCATTGCGTGCTGCCTGTGCCGCTGCCGTGCTCTTCAACTTCATCCCTTGCCAATTTCTGTCTTGGGTGCAACAGCACCAGCCGAGAAGCGACGAAAGCTAACCTGCCGAGCCTGCAGGTCCAGTTCACTGTGCTGAGCTGTTGGTCACCACAGTGCTCAAGGGCCGGCCTGGCTCCGACCAGAGGTTGGAGAGGGCCATGGAGAGGGTCGGGCACGGGAGCGTGTGCCAAGCTTCAGGAAAGGCGTCTGCGCCGGGGCCGGTGCTTGACAAGCAGCTCGACAGGCGGCAAGCTGGCAAGTACATTGAGAAGGGCCGCAAAGCGATGCAGCTACCTGGGCAGGTCCATGATGAGTTGCGTGCACTTGCTGCGGTTCCTCCTGGTGTCAAGCATGCACAGGGCCAGGTATTGCGCAAGAGGGCCACCCCACGCATGGGCGAAGAAACAGGGTTCATGACCGTTGGGAGCACACTGCAGCTGCGATCGTCACATTTCACCGTCGTCAGAGTCGTCTAGAACACCGTGCACTCCACGACTCCGCCTGACCCTCATCGTTCTTACGCGGTGCGCGAGACCGTTGCTGTACTCGCTTCCGGCAAGCCACGCTAGCCACGCGCAGTGCGCGCTTCTCCTGACCTCGTCCTGTTCAACTGCGTTGGCTCGCTGTGTTTGCAGTCTGAACAATGGGGCAGGAAGATGATTGGCAGCTGGGGCCCTTCACCTTCGGCCGTGCCGAACCAGGCTTCGGTGAGGCCACAGGTGCCTGCCAGAGCTTGCGAGTGCAGCCCTTGTGAGTGAAGCATTGTTTTCGCGCCGGCTGGTGCCCCACATGTGCAGTCCTGGGCAGCGGCTGTGGCATCGGCGTCGGCATTGGCTTCCCTCTGGTACCTATGGCCATAGGTGAGGCCCAATTGAGCGCACTGTGCACACTCGCTGCCCTGAACAAATGGCAGCGCCTTCCACAGTCTATGGGGTGCTGCATGGACATACACCCAAAGCGCCCAAAGCGTGCATCTTTGGCCAATGGACTGGGCGCCGTGCCCACAGAAGAGCCCACTGAATCTCCTGCGTGTGAGCTTATCCACACGTCTCTCATGCCGCTGTTCTGCACCCCTGCTGCTAAACAGATTCAATTCCCATCATAGGCCCGGCAGTCTCCGGGGTGTTGCAGTCCCTTGCAAGCCCAAGTGAGGTCAAGTTGGGTGCGGGCATTGGGTGCGGCGTCGGGCTGGGCTTTGGTATCGGACAAGGCATCGTGCTGAAGACATCTGTGACTGAGGAGCTGGCGGCCCTGGCAGGTGAGTGGGGCAGCACTGAGTCACCAGCTGGTCACCACCAGCTGGTCACTGCGGTCAACACTCATGGTTAAGCGGCTGCACAAGTCTCGACGGCAGCTGCAGCTGCAGGCCTTGCGCCACAGAGCACAGCATAAGGTGGGTGAAAAAGTTTTTTTCAAGGAAGGATTCAAAGATCATGGCGGCAGTGTTCAGGAAAATATTCGCAAGCGGCAGCGGGGGGGGTGAATGTCATACCCTCCCCACCCTGAGTATCATGGCCTGCTGCCTCGCTCTCCCACCCTCCAACACACAGGACGGGCGACAGCGTTTGTGCAGCACGCGTGCCGGCTGCAGCAGAGCGGCGTCAAGACGGAGGCTGGCAGCGTAGCCTCCTCCGCCCCTCCCATGCTGCAGCGGTCAGGCACGTCAGGGCCCGTCCACGTGACCGTGGGCCTGCCTCAGGGTGCAATGACGAGCTCAGTCCCAGCGGCTCCGATCAGTAATGTGCCTGGGAAGGATGCAGGGGTGCGGAAGGATATGTCTGCCGGGGCAGGAAAAGGCAACAGCGCAGCGGCGACTTCACAGCCAGGCCAAGGGCTGAGCATTGCAGGCCTGGGAAATGCCAGCTTTAATCTGAGCCCTGGCCCGTTCAAGTCAGGGATCCTATCTGGGTCGCATGTCCTGCTGAAGGGACAGGGAGGGGTAGGAGACCTGCCGAGTCTGCTGGCAGCGCAGCAGGTGCTGTTGCTGCTGATATTACGCAGCAGCAGCAGCTGGAGGGGCTGGGCGTAGCGGCCGGTGTCATGCAGGCACAGATTGGGGAGATGGCGGACAGGCTGAGAAAGCAGGAGAGGGAGACGGGGGAGCTGAGTGGCAGCAATACTGTTGGCAGCAGGTGACGGACGTGCTGCAAGCGCGCTGCAGCGACGCAGTGATGAGGGTGCGGGTGATGTGGCAGCAAAGCAGCTGGCGGGGCGAGGGGGCGGCAAAGGCCGAAGCAAGCAGCAAGGTGGGAGTCAGGGAGGCCTGTGAGGTCACAGATGCGCTGTAGTCGCGCAGACCCTGACTTGTCGCTCAGCCAACTTTATGCAAGAAGTGCCGGGCAATCCGTTTCTGATCTCCACGTTGCTTCCAAGCCACATAGACGAGTAAATCAGCTTGCAAGCTGCATGGTTCAAATAACCTACTGTCATGTTCACGACTTCCAGGTCCTGAGTGCAACTATTTTACGCCTGCAAGATGCGATCTTTCAGCGAGGGAATGAAGCGAGCTAAGCCCTTGCAAACGGCCCGGCATATAAGGCAAATTTCCAACGCTCACACTTCTGCGCCCGCCTGTGGGTCCTCCCACTAATTGCACGCAGGTAGCTTGCTTCGCCATTTCGCACATCTGATCCGTCGCAAGGTCAGTGTGAGCTCTGCAGTGGCGGTCGTGACAGATGTTGTGCTCAGCTTGAGTGCCCACAGGGCCTGCCTTTGACTCAGTGGCTGCAGCCCGATCTGCAGCGCTGACGCGCGCAGCGTGGCAGCTGCTGGTTAAGAGGCGTCTCCAGTTCTACGCACGCTGTGCATACGCTCCATAGTCCAGCGCAGGGCATTCTGTCCCACCCTCCTGCGCTCAGGACAAAATCTCTGACTGACACCCTTGCTGGGCATTTTGCTGGCCGGTCTCCTTCTGCCGGCGTCTCGCAGGCCGCTTGTTGCTGTGAGCAACCTGCACCGCCATCGTCCACCGTCGGCACGCTCTCTACAGAGGCACCCCATCCCACCTTTGACCCTCCGCAACCAAGCACAACCATGCGGCAAGAACTCGAGTACCTGGACAATGATGAGAAGCGGCAAGCGCTGGGTGAGTAGTGCGTCCCAGTTGGGCGTCGCTGCTCTGTCTGCCGCGCTTGTGCGCCGCCTGCTGTGACCTGCTGACATGGCACCTTTGGTCAGAGATCAGGGCCTTGATGTTGACAATGCACCTGTGTTGCATGACCTGAGCCATGTCTGCTGTCCCCTGCAGACCGCGCGGGTGACGAGGAGGAGGATGACGACGATGATGAGGAGGATGGGGACTACGAGGGCGAGGAGGGGGTAGGTCAATGCACAGCAGTCAAACGCACACGCATGCTTGGCTCTCTCTTATACACATGCAACTACTGCATGCGTCCATGGCTGCCTTACTGACATGAGTCAGTCAACTTGGCATGGACAAACGTGCGCAGTCCATGCGTGTGGGAAAGCCGCACATGCCCGTTCCGAAGCTGACTTGCACTGCTGCACGTTCTTGCTGCACAGGGAGATGATGGTGAGGGCGAGGAGGTAGGCGAAGGAGAGGATGAGGGCGAAGAGGCAGGCGAGGGCGGCGACGAGGTGAGGCTGCAGCCCGGTGCACCTGGTTGTTGGGCCCCCGGGTGTCTCCTGTGTCAGCGCCGGCTGTATCATGCTTGTCATTCCCCTGCAGCCTCATGTCGCATCCTAGTCTTGCAGCTTAGCAACTTTGTCTGTTGAACTTGCTGTCATCTGTGGCCCCGGTGTGTGCTGTTGCACTGCAGGACGATGGCGAGGAGGAGGGAGACGACGGCGAGGACGAGGAGGAGGAGGGCGGCTCAGCCCGGAAGCGCAAGCGTTGCCCCCAGGAGGGACAGGGCGGCAGGGACGAGGAGGAGGAGGACGACGACGAGGAGGAGGATGCCTAAAATCGGAACGCACCTGCTCGCAATAGCATGAGACATGGGTTTGCAAGTTGCACTGTACCATCCTTGGCGGGTCCTCGAACCATGGCCTAACCGCCATCCCTCTGTGGTTGGGGCCTCACAGGCAATCGTATGCTCTTTGGCGGCTCATAACAACTTGGGCTCACCCTGCTTCCTGCTTCTAAAAGCGAGCGTGCCCTGGTAGCAAGGGGGGCTGAATGCGTTGCCTTGCCCCGCCATTGCAGCCCTTGCTGATCCTTGCATGTTGGGATTCGGGCAACGACTGTCAGACGCCTGTTGACCTCTTGTAGTTGCTATGCTGTATAAGCTCCAGCCAAGGCGGAGACAACAGGGCCGGATGAACTACCAACAAACAATGGCCTTTGTTTGGCACACTGTGACCAAACGGACTTGTTTGCCTGGAGCACACACCAGAACTTGCTGTTCACTTTTGTTGGCTTCACCTACGTCACCCTTGATTCGAACGGTGATTTTACAGCGGAACTCAAACCCTGCGCTTGGGTGTAGGGCAGGGTCAACGTGCAGGCTGCACAGCTTTTGCCCTCTCAGCAAATAGCATCATCACCATCCACCTGTACAAGCCAGCGCAGCTGTGTTCAGCAACGATGAGTTGTGGCCACTTCCAACCAGCTGCAAACTCAAGACAAGAATACTCAGCTGGAACCTTCTTGGCATGTCCTTGCTTATTGGTGTGTGTGTGTGTGTCTGGCAGCAGTGGACACGGCTACCCCCGAGGGCAATGTTTATAATGGAACAGGGGAGTAGGATATGCTGCTAAGCATGCACGGCCTTGCCTGCTACCTGTTGAGGACACTGCGTCGCACATGCGCTCGTCTAGGCCTCGATGACCTCGGATGGGTTCAGTAGGCGGGCCCATGGGGTGAACAAGAGCTGGTTGCAGGGTTTGGGGCTGCACTTGGCAAACGGCGTTGTCCAAGGCACGCAATGCTTGCCACAGTGAAGTTATCAAGATATTTTCGTCCGCAAGGCATTGGAAAGAGTGCACAGGATTGACCAGCCAGGATACAACAGCAACTTGTTCAAACCCGCTTGAGATAGACCCTGTACACGGGGTCCCCTGTCACCAGCTGCATGAACACCTCACGCTCTGTGGGAGCACCTACAGGGTTGTCTGACAGCCACCCTCCAGCTGCCCATCTGCTCGCCCATGCACTCCCGCCCGCTGCATCATCGCACCCCCTGACTGCCACCGATGTGGAGGGCAGGTCTGAACTACCGGGCTGCGCAGTGTTCGCTGGCCCTGCAGTATGTGTGCCACACTGTGTGATGGACAGGGGGGTGTCAGGGCTTGCTGCTGGTGCCTTGGGTGCCAACCCTGCCGCTGCAAGCTTCTGCAGCGCCTGCTCCGACACGCCGCCCGTGTACAGGGGCTGCTGCTTAGCACTGGGCTCTGCGGTGTCGTCTGAGCTTCCACTTCCACTTGATGCTGCTGGCCTTGCAGCCTCAACACTGACGCCAGCCCTGCTGCCCACAAACACGTCTGCATGGCTGTCTGCAGAGCTGCTGAGACTGACACCACTGGCGGCTTCTGAGCCTGATGAAGGGGTGGCGATGAATGTTGCGTGGGGTTGGTCGTGCAGGTCATCGAGTTGGAAGGCGGCAGCCCCGTAGCGTTCAAACGTGTCCCGCATGTACACCGCTGTTGACTCAATGTCGCTCTGCAGCAGGACATGCGCTGCGGGAAGGAACAGAGAGGCAGAAACCCAGTGTCAGCTGCAAGACGCTGATCAAGGCAAAGACATGGATCTGCTTGCGGGTATCCACATGCTTGTGCATGGCATGCACCTTTGCAAGTTGAACTTGCAGCTGCAACCTTCACCTGACCCACCTCCAGGCATGAGCAGCGCGGTGACGTCCCGCACAAACTCTGCATGCACCACGTGGCGCTTCTGGCGCACATGGGGGTCCGGGTACTGCACACACAGATGCGCGCAAGATGCAAATGAGAGGCACACTTGCGACTGATTCACCACCAACGAGTGCGCCTTGATACTGGCATGCTTGGTGTGGACGCAGTCAACCTCACACCTGCTGCTGCCGCTGCCGCTGATACTGTTGGTGCTGCTGTTCCTGGTGCTGCTGGCAACGTCAACGCTCCTGTGGGCTATGCTGGCCACTACCCAAGCACTTTGCCAGCAGCGTGAGCAGGGAGATAGCAATCACCACCGCAAGCACTTTGCCACACCTCCCACATGCCCTCCCATGTGCCCACCCACTGCCCACACCGTGGGGTGCACCCCCCTGCCCTACCTGCACGCACACCAGCTTGACAGGCCCTGGGTATGATGCCAGCAGCGAGGGCAGGGAGATGGCGGCGTTGGCGATGAGGTAGCGCAGGCGATGCTGCAGGCTGCGCTGTGCTGCCCACAGGTTTGCGCGGTTCATCAACTGCGGTGGGCGGAGGTGGTGAGGACAGAGTATTAGATGCAGTGGGTGCAAGGCAACGCTTACTGATGAACCACAGGTGCAGACGCCACCCTCACAGGGGCTTTGCAGAAAGGCTACTTTCATGACATGAGCATTCATTAAGACTTTCCAAGCCAGGTTCATGCCGCTGCAAATCTTACCACAGTGTGGATGTCGAGGCCCAGGAAGTTGCAGGGCAGCTGCTCGGCCTCACTCTTGTGTGCCAGCAGCAGCACGCAGCGGCCAGAGCCGCAGCCCTTTGAGGAAGCAAGGGGAGAGGGAGAGTGGGGTGTAGGGGTGAGTGCACCCCCACTGAGCCTGCTACGAAATGCTGTGAGCTATTCAGCAGCTGCCCACTACCTTGACAGAGCCCTGAGTGCATATTGCCTCATGCCGGCAGAAACATGCTTACCTGATCCTGCTTGATGTTCCAAGTATGGCTCCTTGTGGCACCCTGGAGACTGCCCATAAGGCCTATCTAACACCAGCGCCCGACGCTAGGCATTGCTGTCTTACCACGTCAACCACCAAGGGAAGCGTCGGGTCTTGAAACAACTGCTCCCATGGCTGCTGCGGCTGAGCTGGCACCTGGTGTTGCGGCTTCTGGAGGTTGGAGTAGTTGCGGTTGCGGATGGTCCCCAGCAGCTGCACCGGGAGAGGAGAGGGGGAAAGCAGGGTGCGTGCTTGGTTGAAGTAAGGGTGCTGTATGTTCTACCCACGCAGCGATGGTGAGTGCAGATTTTTTCCAGCAGCTGCACCTTTCGCCACCGGTCAAGGAGGGTAGGCGAAGAAGGGTCAAGGAGGTAAGGTAAGGACGGGGTGAGCAGGAGAAGCAGAGACAGGTAAGGGAGGGGCCGGAGATTGCAAGGGTTGCTTGTTTGGGGGGAGCAGCACAGAAAAGGCTTGCGGGGCTCTCCGTGCGCCAAGCTTCGATGCTGACTTCCATCCATCTGGAAATTCCTGCTGCGTCCCATGGCACATACACCTATTGAGCCCACCCAAGTCAAGCATGGTACAAGGAGGCCTTACATTGCGATCATGGTCTGTCAAGCCCAGCACATGAAATGGCGAGGGTGGGCTGTCCGCTCCCCCCAGCCCAAGCCAGGTCAGGTGGTTGGGAATGTTTTTCTTGCTGCTCTTGGGCCTGCCCACATGAACTGGGCTACTGCTGCTGCTGCTGGCCCTGGTGCTGGGGTTGGGACTTGTGCTTGTGCTTGTGCTTGGGACGGCTCCGCTGCTGCTAGATTCAATGTCCAGAGCACCAGCTGGTAGCCCTGGCACTGCCATCGCACGCACGATGCGGCCTGCCTCACGGTAGCAATGGTATACATGGCAAGCTTGCTGGCGATACTGATGATGCTGTTGTGCGCTAGTGGCGCGGCTGCGCACGAGGGGCGGAGATTGGCTGCCGATGCTCCGCCACGCGGCGGTGAAAGCGGCGCCTTGCATATTCGCGGCGGGCACACGCCCCTGCTGCTCTGGCCTTGGCTGGAAATCATGCAGCACCCAAACACATGGGTAGTGTGAACAACCTTTCCTTGAAATACTCAAACTCATTGACGCCTGACTCGTTTCAGAGGAAGGTAAACAGAGGAAGCAGCCATCAGAATAATGCAGCATTGATCCTCACCAAGCTCTCTTACAGAGCAAGTTTAAACACAGGCCAGGACTCAGTTGTACTTGCCAATCATCTCCTGCAGCATCACACATGCAGCAATCGAGAGCGCAAGTATGGCAGCAGGTCAGGCAGCAGCACAGCAGCAGTCCAGCTGCGCAAGCGCACATGATGAGGGTGCAAGAAAGCGCAGCGATGCAGCAACAACCGAAGTGGCTGAATGAAAGGAGCTGCACAGGTGCAGCGTCGAGCTAAAACCCACCTCCACCGCCTCTGCGTTGCCGCCCACATGCGTCTCCACCTTGGCCCCACCCTGCAAGCGGGCAGCAATGGCCAACCTACACTCATCCTTTAGGGTGAACGGAACCCTTGGGCAACCTGTGACCACCTAACCCCCCCTTCAGTCCGAAGGGCAGCGCAGGGGCGGAGAGGAAAGCTATCTGAAATTAAAAGCAGGAGCAGCACATGCAGCTCACACAGCAGCAGCTGATTGGACGGGCACCTGGTTACACGCACACACTTGCGCCTAGGCCTCACCTGCCACACTTGGAAGGTGGGCACTTTGCTCAAGCCATCCATCAGGTCCTGCACGGCAGCAAGTCATGACCAGCAAACAAGACGCGTGCTTCACCAAAACACGTTTTTGCACTTGTCTGGACGTCGCCGAAAGCCCGGTAGCAGCTGCCCTGCCCAATGCAGGCAGAGTAAATTCTTGCCACGCACACTTGCACTCGGCCATGTATCCGTCACGAATTCACAACCAACTAATATCTCTACCACTGCTTGACCGTGTACGTACATCGCAGTCCTGCAAGGCAGCAGGAAACAGCAGTATTCCACTGTTTTGACTGCCGCAGCGTCAAGCTACAGGCTAGCCTGCTGCATAGCAAGCAGATGATGTCCTGCACACAACAGTGGTCATGTTGTCTTGTCAGAAGCAGGCCTTGTGTACTCACTTGCATGAATCCATTGTAGTCGAGCTGCAGCAAAGCGGAAGGAATAACAACAGCGTCAGCGTCAGCGGTGACCACTTGCAGATGCATTTGCACCACCATGTTCCTGTTGCTCACCTTGACAAAAGTGACGTTTGGGTACTTTTCTGACCACTCGTTGAACGGACCCTCCATCGCCTTGCATACACTGCACCCTGCACAGGCCAGGCAGCTTGCAGGCTTCATCCCTGGAACCGAGGCACGCCTCAGCAGGTGCGTTGTGCAACATAGCTGCTTTCATGCAGACCTCATATGCGCTCGCCGTCGCTCAGCCAACCACTGTCAGACAGCACAACAGGGCCCCCCTGGATGGCTCACAATCGCCGAATATCTGCACGGCCACAGGCTTGCCCTCGGACACTGTTGCATCCCAGGTGTCGCGATCCTCGACGAGCTGCAGCAGAAACGCGGAGGCGTGTGTTATGTGCTGCCATCGCAGTGGCCGAGGGTTGTTGGCAGGCTTGTTGTATCTGCGCGCGCGTACCTTGGCCATGGTGCTGATTAT
This sequence comes from Chlamydomonas urium, assembly GCA_039880955.1. Classification (NCBI taxonomy): domain Eukaryota; kingdom Viridiplantae; phylum Chlorophyta; class Chlorophyceae; order Chlamydomonadales; family Chlamydomonadaceae; genus Chlamydomonas; species Chlamydomonas urium. The sequence continues at coordinate 14,567 of JAWZTI010000510.1, forward strand.
GCTGTGTGGATCGAAGGTAGACGCCGAGGCTCGCTTACATCGCCCAGGTACGCGGGTAAAGCCGGAGATGCGGCCTCACAATGTGTGGAGTGGTAGCAGATCTTTCCTCATGCATGCACTTCTTCGCTGTTGTATCTCAGCAAAGCAGCGAAGTATGCACATTTTCTGTGTGCTGGTGCTCGTCATATGGCTGGTGCTGCCGCATTACTGCTGATGCCAGACGCACTGCATCCACTGATCTGAAGCACAGGTAACAAGGCAGCTGCTTGCACAAGCTTGAGGGAGCAAGCGACATGAGTGGCAAAGAAGGAATTCTTGAAAAGTACAGCGGCGATCGCACAGGGTTAACCAAAGCCATACAAACAGGATTGGTGCGCGAGAAGGCCACGGCACCACACGCTCTCGCTCAGCACACACGCTAGGTCACCAATAAACGCGCCCACACACAAATCTGCTAGCGCATGCGCGCTGGCTCATAGGCTACAGGGTGCGCCCATGCAACGCGCACCATTCTCATCCTCAACCGCCTGTAACCACGTGCAAGGCAACAGTAAATGAACGAATCTCCTTGGGGGCATGCCTGTCAAGATGCCCCCTGTCACGCACCACTTAAAGCACACACCCGCCTGAAGGGCTGCTGCTCGCTACCAATGCCACGCAATTCTACCCTTGCAACCAGCACATTTGCTCTGCAAGGCCTGCAGCATTGGCAGGCCAGAACACGTTGCTGCAAGCCCTAGGTGCCAGCTGGCGCAGTCCCGAGCTTGCCCCTAGCCCACACACTGCGGCAACCGCCGCTGGAGCAGCCATGTCAAGGTGCACGTTGGTTCAGCAGCCCCTGGGCAGGGCGCTTACATTATAAAACTACATGTCCTCCTCCAGGTCGCCCCAGCGCACGCCGTACTTGGCTGCCAGGTAGTGCGCCCCAACAGGCCCACGGCTGCCGTAGGGGTACAGCTCAGGCGCGACCCGCTTCGACTCAATCTCGTGCAGTACAGGTGTGTACAGCGCCCACGCGGCCTCGAGCTCGTCGTGGCGGATGAACAGGCGCTTGTCACCGTTCACGACATCCAGCAGCAGCCTCTCATACGCGTCCGGAAGCTCCTTCTTGTAGGCCTCCTGGTACTGCAGGTCCAGCTTCTTGGTATCTAGTCGCAGACCCAGGCCGGGCACCTTGTTGTTGATCTTCAGGTAGATGGCCTCTTTGGGCTGGATGCGGATGACCAGCTCATTGGTGGACGCCTCCATGTTGGGGCCTAGCTTGTGCTTGTAGATGTTGCCAGGCACGTTGCGGAACTGCACGGGGCATCAGGCGAGTGTGCACAATCAGAGCAACAGGCAAAGGCTGGGCACGTTGCGGAACTGCGAGTCGACAGGCGAGTCAGAGCAACAGTCAAGGTTGAAACATGTGTCCTGCTGGCATAAACTCAACAGCCTCCCTGTGCAAACGTTCACTTTTGCTCCTGACCCTGAGATCAGCCACCAACCTTGCCCTTGCCATTCCATGCCTTTCCACAAAGATGCATCAACCACCTCATCCACATAATTGTGCCCCTCCCTGCCTTCCCTGACTGCCGTGCTGCCCCTGCCCGCCATCGCCCCCCATCTGCCCCCTGTGCCCGCCATGGTCCCCGCCCCTACGCCCGATGCCCAGTACGCCTACCTGCACACGGATCTCAGCGCGGCGCTTGTCAAGCGCCTTGCCCGCCTTAAGCAGGAACGGCACGCCGTCCCAGCGCGCGTTGCTGATGCGCATCGCCACCGCCGCAAACGTCGGGCACAGGCTGTTCTGCGGCACCGTCGCGTCCTCCAGGTACGCCGGCAGCTTGTTGCCGTTCTTCTCCACCCTGCCCTTGTACTGCCCCAGCACTACATCGTCCAGCTGCACAGGCACCATGCTGCGCAGCACCTTGACCTTCTCGTTACGGATGTCCTCGGCGTCGAGGCTCGTGGGGGGCTCCATGGCAAAGAGGGCCAGGATCTGCAGCAGGTGGTTCTGGATGATGTCGCGGATGATGCCGTAGTTGTCAAAGTAGCCGCCGCGCCCCTCGGTGCCAAAGTTCTCGCTGAACACCACCTGACAGGGGGCAAGGGGAGAGCGGCTGACGTGACGCAAGGAGGCACTATTTGTGTGATCACATCAGGGTCTCAACCAGGGCTGAAGCATGAGACATAGCAAATACGGGCTGGTAGCAGGCGCTTAAGCCGACAAATGCATGGCAGCACAGCAGCAAACAGGGCGAGCCATGGTGTGCCAGCTTATGCGTCTAATTTATGTGGCATACTTCCCAGCGAAATCTGGTACGCGCAATCCCCCAACACGCACCTGCACGCTGCGGATGTACTGCCTTGACCACAGCGGCTCAAACACGAGGTTGCTGAAGCGCAGCACCGTCAGGTTCTCAATTAGCTCCTTGCCCAGATAGTGATCGATGCGGTAGGTCTGGTCCTCACGCAGGTGGCGGGCCAGGCCCGCAGACAGCTCGCGGCTGCTGGCGCTGTCGCGGCCGAAAGGCTTCTCCACCACGACGCGCGTCCAGCCATTCCTAGAAGGGGCGTGGATGAGAGGGAGCGAGTTAGAGGAGGGTGTGAAAGGTGTGCGCTGTCCAGGCTGAAGGGCTTTTCCATAACTACCCATGTTCAGCCGCTCCTGGTGGTGGGCGTGAGAGAGAGTAAGTGAGTGAGAGCGAGTGAGAGGGAGGGTGAGGAGCGTGTGTGCTCCACCAGCATGCGTGTGCAGCCGTTTGGCGGCGGGCGCAGAAGACAGGGAGCGAGCGAGAGGGAATGACAGGGAGGGCGAGGAAGGTGTGCGGTGCGCTTTCGCAACAGCGCGGCAGCACATGCAAGGGCGGACAGTGACAGTTGTGCTGATGACTGGGACAAGCGGCAGCACTTGCAAGGGCGGACAGTGACAGTTGTGCTGATGACTGGGACAAGCGGCAGCACTTGCAAGGGCGGACAGTGACAGTTGTGCTGATGACTGGGACAAGCGGCAGCACTTGCATACAAAAGATGTCAGGGTCGCGCAGTGAAAGCAGCCACCCACACCATTCAGCGCAGATATCCAACAAGCAAATGCTACACCAGTGCATGTGGATACAAACAAACTGCCAGAAATCCTCACTTGCTGGAGCAGTAGTCAGCTGCGCCCCCCGCTGCAGCGATGAAGACGTTGGGAGGGATGGACAGGAAGAACATGCGGTTGGCGCGTGGCATGTCGCTCTCTGCCGCGTTCATCTTGTTGTTGAGCTCCTGGAAACCATTTGGTGTGTCGTATGGGCCCTGCAGCAGCAACGCAAGCAAGGGCCATGAAACGTGAGTATTGTTCACCAGCTAACAAGCTATGATGATGAACCATAGGAAAATGGGTGGTGTGACCTGCGGATTGGCAGCTGCTGATGCTGCTGCTGCTGCTGCTGCTGCTGCTGCCTGTGGAACTCACCGCCTGGTAGAAGCAGCGTTGCAGGAACTCGGCCTGCGCCTCAACGCAGCGCTCCCTGCGCAAAGCAGGCGATTGAAAGCCCGTTGGTCCTTCAGCACACGCACGCAAGCCACTTGCACAGTACAGTATGGCATGCAGTCCAGTAATGAGCAAGCCAGATGTGTTCTAAATGTTCACACCAGCGCCTTGCTGGGCCCACATTTTCAATGCAATGTCAGACGCAGCTGTCATGCGCGATTCTCCCAACGCCTAATCCCATACCCCCCGCGCAAACGCATGCTCACTTGGCATCAATGCGGCAGGTGAGGGTTGAAGCGATGAGGTCCCTGAAGTCGGCATCGCTGAGCTTGCTCCTTGAGTAGCCAAAGACCTGGAACTTCTGCGCTCATACGCGCGTTCAGCAGGCAGGGAGACAGGGATGAGCGGTGCAGGCGGCGACCAGGTGACCCCCCACGCGGTTGTGCGGAGGCGTGGGACACAGGTTGGCGGTACACTGCAACGAGCAGTGATTGCGCACCTCTGGCAGCAGTCCCTCGTAGTACAGGGCGAAGATGGCGGGAAAAATCTTCTTCTTGGCCAGATCGCCTGATGCTCCGACCACGACGATGCTGAGAGAAGATGTCTTCCTGCAGGCGGACAGAAACAATGGCACATGGAAGCGGACTGTTGCATCACAACTTGCCACAGTGCATTTGCCCTGAGCAACGTGGTGTTGCAGAATCAGGACAGTGCTCGTGTGCTGGGGCCGCCACTCACCAGTCATTGACCTCAATGTTGATGTTGGCCGTGGATGAAGGCTCCCAGAAGGACTCCATCAGCTTCACCGTGTCACCAGCGCTAGGGGTGCCCCTGGACGGCTGTGTGCCCGAGTACCTGGTGATAAGCCGCGCAGCTCCTGTGTGCACGCCGCAGTAAGACGCAGCAACCAGGCAGGCGATATATCAACGCCGTAGCACGTAGAAGCCTGTGCCGCGCCATGCACGCTGGTGCATTCGATGGCAGGCGCACAACAGCCCTTGGCTTCCGGCAGATCGCAGCAGCGAACAGCATTGCACTCACTAGGTGCAGAGGAAGCGCCCTGGATGCCAGTGCTGCAGGCGCTCAGCAACGCTGGGCTGCCCTGGGTGCAGGGCGTGCGAGATGCGGCATGCAGGCCCGCAACTGCAGGGGCGCACAACACTGCGCAGGCCTCGCGGCGACAACGCTGCGCCACGCTGCCGCTTGATGTACGCATCCTGGCCTGCATCGGACTTGCTTGCCGGCTGCTGGGTGCACGCTTGGAAACAAGCTGGATTCTGCGAGCTTGGGAAGGACCGATGCGCGCTGATGCAGTCGTAAGGAGGCGCCCTGCAGCTAGATTCGGCGATACGGGGCAGCTGCTAACAGTCCAGTGGCCCCTCATGCATGCTGGGGTCAACTCGTGCGAACTCACTTGGGGGTGTGGGGGTCCCTACCTCGTGCGCCTGCATGTTCGCCAGCTGTGCAGCTTGCGGGCCTCAGAGCACGGCACAAGTCAACAAACACTCATGTAAGCTCATTATCAAAACGGATTCGCTCGTTGAAGCCGCGCTCAGCGGGGCTGGGCAGGTGCCTTGGAGTTGCAAGGGGCTGGGTGCCCTTTTCCAGGCACTCTGGTTGTGGCAATGAAGGCACAGGCACACAAGGAGCAAGATGGTGCAGCGCTGGCTGCCAGGTGCGATCGCGGCACCAGTCACATGCATGGCAGCTGCGGCGCAGCATCCGCTTGCCGTGATCATGCCTTGCATTTGACAGTGCGCCCAATGGCATGTTGCTACCTTTGACCAACTCCAAGCAGGGTGGACGAGCTGGAAGCCGCCATGGCAACAGCCCTGCGTGTCAACAAGCTGCTGAATGTGGAGGTGGAGAAGTATGTGCATGCATCAGAGCAGCTAGAGGCCGAGCGGGACGCATGGCAGCGCCATGCAAAGCGCCTGGCGGGCATGCACACCGCGCTGCAGCGAAAAGCCGCAGGCCTGCCTCCGGATGACGGAGGGGAGGAGCTCGCGGCTCTCATGCAGCTGCAGCAGCAGCAGGCGGAGCGGCACGGGGCACAGGACGGTCCCAGCACTACAGGCATGGCGGTACAGCCAACGCCGGCGCAGCAACAGGTCATGCAGGCCTTAGTCGCCCGTGGCAAAGCTGCAGGCTGGCTGATCAAGCCAGCTGAGGTGAGGGGGGGCGATAGGATACTGTCAGGATGAGGACAAGCAGAGGCATTTTCTTGATGCAGGCGTTGGACCCGTGGCACAAGCATCATGTGCCTTGATGTGCTACACCCTTGACAGTAAGGAATCAACGTCGTACTGCGGGTGACACAGGGTGCTGCAATTGTTTCATGAGCCCAACGTGCCGGAAAAGTGTGAACCCACACCTCTGTCCTGCAGGTGACACTGGGCGCTGAGCTGGGCAAGGGCGCGTTTGGCACTACGTACCGCGGCACGTGGCAGGGCGCAGAGGTGGCCATCAAATGCGTGCGTGTGTCCAGCTGCACAGAGCTCACGACCTTCCTGCGCGAAGTGGAGGCCATGTCACTGGTGAGCATAATAACATTTGATACCTGATCTTGTACCTATGCAAGGTGCTTTCAAGGGTTCTGGATGAAGTGGAGGCCATGTCACTGGTGAGCATATCATGCTTCATAAATGGTCTCATCACTTTGAGAGGCACTAAATAAACAGGTTCCACTGCACTCACATCATGTACAAAGCATGTCACCAGATTCGGTTGCGCCACAAAAGCTGACACTTGGACTGAAAGTGTGACCCTTGGACCTGCAGGTACGGCACCCCAACGTCGTACCGTTCCTGGGGGCCTGTCTGCAGCCCCCGGACCACTTCTGGCTGCTGGCTGAGTTCATGCCCGGGGGGACGCTCGCCACCTGGCTCAAAGGCGCAGACAACTCAGCAGGCAGCAGCGGAGGAGGGCAGATGCTGCCCAGCCCCCGATCATTGGCTATGAGGGCGCAAGCAGGACTGGAGGTGAGCGGGGTGCAGGCAGGGAATCAGGAAGGGGATAGTTGGTCTCGTGCCTATGGTGCAAGGAGGACTGGACGTGAGTGGGATGGAGGGATGCAGGCAGGGTTGCAGTAGCCAACTTGCTTGAAGGGAAACCTGCAGGAGGTGTGTGGGATGCAGGCAGGGTTGCAGTAGCCAACTTGCTTGAAGGGAAACCTACAGGAGGTGTGTGGGATGCAGAGGCATCCAAGCAGGGTTGTAGTAGGCAGCTTGTTGAAAGCACGATTTTGCAGTGCTGTACCCACATGTTCACACGTTCCTGCCCACACCTTCCAGGTGGCACAGGGCATGCAGGCCCTTCACGGCCAGCACCCCTGCATCATGCACCGGGACCTGAAGCCCTCCAATGTGTTTATGGATGCTGGGGGCCACGCCAGGGTCGGGGATTTTGGCCTCACGCGCCGCCTCATGTCCCACGAGTCCCGCGCCAGCCTGACTGGGGAGACGGGCACTTATCTGTACATGGCACCTGAAGTCATGAGGTGCGTTCAAGGGAAGGGGGGCGGGCATGGGGGACGATGGCATGGCTAGCCGACATATTAGTGGCTCAGGGCCTTGCAAATGTCTGTGTGGACATAAAAATCATGCCTGTTTATGGCACCTGAACTCGTGGATTGTGTGTGAACGGAGGGGTTTTGACGCTGAGGTCCTTACGACCCTTGTGTGGATGGTTGTGCATGCATCGGACGCCCCACAGGCACGGCGTATGCAGCCTGTGCTGCGACGTCCGGAGCTGGGCCTTGTGTGCAGCCTGTTGCTGGTTGCTGCCTTGTGCACTCCTCTGATGACCAACAGGCACGACATGGGCCTGCGCTGCGACATTTGTAGCTAACTCTTGTGCTGCCTGATGCTGATTGCTGCTCCCCTATGCACTTTTCCATCAACTCACAGGCACGACGTGTATGACTTGCGCTGCGACATTTGGAGCTGGGGTGTGCTGTGGGCTGAGCTTATGGACGAAGGCCGACCACCGTACTGGCACCTGTACCTCACTCCTGTACAGATTGCACTGGCGGTAGCTGAGGAGAGGCTGCAGCCACACATCCCCGAGCACCTACCCACAGACCTGCAGGTGAGCAATCTGGGGTGTGTGGGATGGCACCAGGCCAACCTGCACACCGTCCTCTCCTTTTTGATGGACATCACCACTTCAGCACGATACGCAGCAGCAGGACTGCGTCACACACTCTGCTTTGGCACTTCCTTCTGTCATCCCGTTGACTGCAACATCCTCCATGCACCCATCCTTGCTAACTGCACTGTGCAGGTGGTGGGGCGGCTGGCGTGTCAGTTTGACCCAGAGGCTCGACCGTCCTTTGCCACCATCATCTCAGAGCTGCGGCCCGCAGTCACAAAGGAGGTCGAGGCTTCGAACAAACCCACCACCTTCATGGACACCCTGTCCCGCTTCACGTCCTCTTGGGGGGGGATCATGAGCCGCGCAATCTACGGGCTGCAGGGGAAGACTGACCTGGCCGTCTTGGAGAGGGGGCAGAAGGACAGGGCGCAGGAGGGGGAGAAGAAGGAAGCGGTCAAGGTGGCGGCGAAGCAGGAGCAGGTTGTGCAGGGGTAGCAACCAGTACCAGTTTGCGCAGGGGTAACAACCTATAGAAACTCATGGTGTTTTGACTCATGGTTTCCTGATGGTGGGGTGGCTTACAAGCTTGCAGGGCCGAGGCTTAGGTAGCAGGCAGGCTGTCATTTTGACGCTGCGTTACACACGCCTGTAGAAAGGGCCATGGTACCGCTGCCCAGAGGTTTGCAGCCAGACGCAGGGGATAGGCGCCTGGCTTGCTCCTCTGGGAGTCACAGCTAGGCACCTAGCTCGCTTGCTTGAAGTATCAAGGATAGGCGCTTAGCGCGTTCTCAATGGTTTGCCAGGCTCTTCGCTTTGGCTGTGCTGATGTGACCGTTTTGGTTGAGCTCGCACGCGGTGATGAGAACCCACAGACCTTCCACAGGCCCGCCGCAGGCAGCTTGAAACCTTTTGTTAGCAGTGCACTTCTTTGTTCGTTACCTACTTTTTACAGGTGCTTGCTGTCAACTCAGGGGACAGTCAGCTCTGGCGTCAGTACCCTAAGCTGAGCAAATGGCGGTCAGCCTGGTCTCACACACCAGTGACACATCACTTATACAGTGCACATGCTTTGCCTCCTCTTCCTCTTCTCACTTTCCATGCCTGCAGCGTGGTTTGCCAAACCTGGGCGTGACAGCGGTGTAAATGCGGCTTGAGAGACGACACACCAAGCAGTTTGTCAGGCTCAGAGTCATGAATGGCCTACTTAAACATCCCCTGGCGCCACATCATGCATGTGCCCTAGACCCCTTGCTCCTTGGTGCCCCCCTGCAGGTTGCATGCTCACAGGGATCTGCTGACAGTCATGCGTTGGGAAGGGCTTGGAATGGGCCTCTCATTCGACGCGCCAAGGCGCAACTCACTGGCTGTCAGCCGCTTGCCCGTGGCAATACCTAGGCACTGCGTGGCGGCATCTCAGACGCATGTTACACGCAAGCCATGCCACAGGATTGAAAGGCCAGGCAAGCCGTGAGGGCACACACGCCTGGTCCAAGTGGTATTGTCAGAGCTGACCGATTGAGAAGCAATGGGCACAGGCACAGAAGTGGTGAGGCGGTGGAGAGTAGTTCCTAAGACAATCCAAGCAATCCGTGTTGATGCCCAAAAGGCAGAAACAAAGTTTAACTGCTGAAGCAAAGCAAGAAGGTAAGCGGTTCTTGCAGCCTAACTGCTGGTGGAATCGATGGTGTAGTAGCTGCCTCACAAAACTGCGTGCAAATGCATGCGCTGGGGTGGGAGTGAGGGGACGCATAGGTGTGGGCCAGGAGATCTTGCGGCCCCCTCCTCTGCACACCCCATGCCCCCGCTCACCCCACAAAAACTGGCTCATGACTTCCTGTGCTCCCCATACTGCCAAGCAACTACCCTAGCCCACACACCTTACCCTAAACCACCTTACCCTAAACCCTGTATACCCTGTGCTGACAAAGCCTGAACCTCACTACCTGGGTTTATGAGATGGTTGTAATGTTCCCACACCCACACCTGACGTACTGCTGTACCCTCCAACCAATCAAACCCTGCAACAACACACCCTCAACCCTTGCACACCCGCCCCAGTGACAGATATCGTTGCGCCCTGCAAAGTCCCCCGACCTGAGCCGGCTGTTGCAGGTGGCCGAATCTCAGCGCGGTACCATCCTAAGGGCAGCCAATCACTGCTATGGCCATCATCCTCAGCTCTCAGCTGCGCTGCTTGCAAACAAACGCTGGCTTGGCCAAAGCCCTCGCCGCGGAATGCGTGCCCTCAAAGCGCGTGCCGAGCTAGCCGACCACACGCCGTTGCCCTATGAATCGAGCGCCCGGGCCTGCTCACTCGTCGTCCTCGTCATCCACGCTGATCTTGTCGGGGTTGAAGAAGCGGTGCGACAGCGCCTGCTCGACCGAGAAGCGGCCGCGGTTGATGAAGTTGCGCTTGCAGATCAGCTTCTTCGCCAAGTCCCAGCCGGCCTGCAAGGAGTGTGCATATGGACATGGACAGGGTGGTCAGCAAGGACAACCGAGAAGCGGTCGCAGTTCAAGAAGTTGCGCTTGCAGATCAGCTTCTTCGCCAAGTCCCAGCCGGCCTGCAAGGAGGCACAGGGACAGGCCAGTCAGCAAGGATGGGAGGGGCGGCTGGCTGACTCTCCTCCCCTTCCGGATCACTGTAAGCTGCAGGTACTCCCGTGTCAAACTGTATCTCTTGCTGCGCTTGGTTTCCCGCAAAGCCTGGCTTGTACCTAGCAGGCAAAGCGCTTCACAACTCAACCCAGCAGCTTGTGCCCTTCAGCTACCTACACCTGCTGTAATGCCAAGCCATGCGGCGATGCTCACCTCGTTGCTGCGGTCCAGCAGGGAGAAATCGTACTTGGCAGAGCGCATGTCACGCCACCTGCACACATCACACATCACCAGCAACCAGGGTGAGCAGCAGGAGAGAGGAATTTTCGAGGCAATGGAGAGTGGCTGAGTCAATAAGGAGTGATCGAGGAAATAGGGAGGGACAGATGCGCAACCTGGCATGCTCTTAGCCCAGCCACCTGGATGCAGTACAAGCAGTGTAAGCAGCATAAAAAGCACAAGCGGAACAAGCAGTACACCCCCCTCAAGACCTCACCTCTGCAGGTCAAAGTCGACCTGCGACAGCTCGTAGTTGAGCGAGCGGGCCGCGCGCGTGGCCCTGAGCTGCGGTACCGCCATCTGTACCAGCAGGATGCCCGCGCTGTACGAGTCAAACAGGTCGGGACGGCCGTACGACCACGTCAGCGGCGCGAACAGCGCGGCGAACAGGGGCGCGGGGGAGCGCGGGAAGTCTGCGCCAAGGGCAGATAAAACAACAAATGGGTAAGCAGCAGTTATATTGGATCGAAAGCACGAACAGCGCCATGAACAGGGGCGCAGGGGAGCACGGCAAGTCTGCGTGAACGGCAGAGGAGGCGGGAAAGGGGCGGAGAATAGGTTAGTTCAGGCGCTTCATGACAGGGGTAACGCCTTTGGACAGGGGCGCGGGCGGGCCCAGCTGTTGTTGAATCCTTACAACTGCACACATAATGCCCGACGCTTGGACGTATCAAACGTCCAGGCAACCGCACAATGAATGTTTAAGTTCACACCCACCCACACCTCCACACTTTCCAAGCGTATCCAAACATTTGGCTCACCCTTGGGCATGACCAGCTCCTCGGGAGGAGCGTACCGCAGGTCCAGCATGCCGTACTGCGGATTGAAGTTGACGCCCGTCGACATGTCCACGGCAGCGCCAAAATCGATGAACTTGAGCTGTGGGGCGGAACAGGAGCAAGGGGACGGGTGAGTGAGAGGGGCAAGGGGGGGCGGGGTGGAGTGGGGCAGGGGGGCAGGAGGAGTGAGTGGGGCACAATCTAGGGCAGGCCCGAGGGCTGGGGGTGAGCCACTGCCTTGTGTTTCATTTTGCAGAATGCAGTACACCCGAGTCACCCTTACCAACCCACCTCCTGCAGTTGGTGCTGAGCGTACTCTGTGCGCCGTTTGCACATTGGGGTCCTTTGCGCACTTCCTCTGCACCCCTACGCTATGCATTATGTACCCTGAACAGCCCAAAGCAACGCACCCGCCCCCACAACCACTTGCCAAGCGGTCCGAGGTAACGAGGATGTTCTCTGGCTTGATCCAAAACTGCTTGCACCAACTTTGCTTATCAAAAAAGACAACACCCTACAATCACTTACCGAGCCGTCCAATGTGATGGGGATGTTCTCTGGCTTGATCCAAAACTGCTTGCACCACTTTGTTTATTATCCTATAAGGGAACAAACATTCAACACCCCACAACCACTTACCGAGCCGTCCGATGTAATGAGGATGTTCTCTGGCTTGACGTCGCGGTGCACGATGCCAATGGAGTGCAGGCGCGACAGGCCGACCAGCACTTGCTTGAAGACAGCCTTGATAATCTGTGAGGAGGAGGAGGATGGGGGGGGATCAATCATGCATGGAATGCAAGGGCAGCAGCACCTGATTGAACAACAGGCCACCCATCGCTGATGCGCGCTGCCCCGGGGGTCA
>JAWZTI010000511.1:6665-25987 GCA_039880955.1 Chlamydomonas urium
CAGACTGAAAACTCATGTTTGTGTACACGCTCAGCAGCCTTTCTATGTTCGCCATGGGGTGTGGGCATGTACCTCTTCCTCTCTGTGATTCTGGGCAGTAAAGAACGCTGTACTGAGCACCCCGCGGGCAGGGTGGCGATGCCTGTTTGTGATCCAGCCTGTACGCTTTACAGGCTGCCAAGGCATTGTGCACCTTCCCCAACGCTTGGAGAGGCAAAGCCCTTCATCTCCTCTGGGCCCTCACTACTCTTTCCCCAGCGCTTTACCTTACCTGGAAAGGCGAAGCCCTTGGTTTCCTCTTCCTTGGATATCCTCTGGCTACTCGCAACCCTTACCACTAGCCTACACCTGGCAAGTCCTCCCCCCAATACCTTCACCTCACCAGGAGAGGCAAAGCCCTTGATCTCCTCTGGGTCAGGCAGCAGCTTCAGCGTGGGGGCGTCACCAAGCAGCGGGTGATTCAGCTCCCCTGCATCGTACTTCCTGCGAGGTGCAGGGTTCAGGGTTTAGGGTTAAGGTCTAGATGGCGTTGGGGCAGCACAACAGAGAAGGAGATGAGTCAGATGATCCTGCGGGGAGCACAACTTTCGAGCAGCCATACGTAAAACTCAAGCACTACAACTCACGCACGCGAGGGACAGCACTCATTTGGTGGGGCGGTTCACATGTGCCTGGAAGCTGAGAGTGTGTGCCCTACAAACTACATCTCCCAGTCAGCCCCGAGTCACAGACATATCAGTACTGCCTCCACACGTAGCGTATGCCACTCACTTGGTGGGGCGGTTCACGCGCGGCTTGCTGCTGAGAGTGGGGTCGACTGAGCTGCGGCTGGAGTTGGCAACGGCAGCGGCAGCCAACGCGTCCCCCCCAAAGGTTCACCACATCAGTAGCAGTAGACACAGCTACCACTCAAACGGCACGACATTCACTTGGTGGGGCGGTTCACGCGTGGCTTGCTGCTGAGAGCGGGTTCGATACCCGTCAGCCCTCAATTACACAAAACCCAGTGCCACCCGCACATACAGGCCACACCACTCACTTGGTGGGGCGGTTCACGCGTGGCTTGCTGCTGAGAGCGGGGTCAACTGAGCTGCGGCTGAAGTCGGCAACGGCAGCGGCAGCGGCAGCCGCAGAGGAAGAGGCACCGCCGTTGGGCTCTGGTGTGGCGCTGCCCTCCGGGGTCGGGGCAGAGGCAATCATGCTCGCGCGCACTGACTCATCATCCACCCAGTAGGGCACTGCACGGACCTAGAAGGGCAGTTGCAAGAGAAAGGGTGAGGAGGAGATTAGGTGAGGATGAGCAGGGGGACGGCCAGGTGTAGGGGTTCGTTGGGGCAGAGGCAATCATGCTCGCGCGCACTGACTCATCATCCACCCAGTAGGGCACTGCACGGACCTAGAAGGGCAGTTGCAAGAGAAAGGGTGAGGAGGAGAATATGTGTGGATGAGCAGGTGGACGGACAGGTGTAGGGGTTCGTTGGGGCAGAGGCAATCATGCTCGCGCGCACTGACTCATTCAACTACCCGATAGGGCGCTGCACGGACCTTAGAAGATGTATACGAGGAGGCAGAGGTGGGGCAAGGACAAGTGTGCAGACCTAACGAGGAATATCAGAATGCACTGCACAGCTTCTGCACTCCAATGACACCTGGCGGGAAACAATGTGCACCTTGCACCCTGCATATAACATGTAAAGCGTGTTTGTAGTGCTTTGCACTTTCTCTTCGCTGTTAGCACCTGCCTACATACCAACTGCTGGCAGCTCCCTCCTCACCATGTCGGGGAAGAGCGTGGCGGTGCCGTGGATGAACTTACTGAACTTGTGCACCTCGGTCAGGTAGCCAGAGTCCAGCAGCTCCTGCATAGGTTGTGAGTGGAGAACACAGGTTGTCACGCATTCATTACAGCATGGTCCTGCTTAGTATGTGATGCATAAGGCTAAGTGAAAGCCTCACACACAGGCTATGTAGCCATGTTGCAGTGCACGTTTGGCACTGCCCTCCTTTACGCGGCTTAAACATAGTTGCCTTGACATTTTCATTATTCAGAATGCATGAAGGGGTCCAATTTGCCCTTGTGACACCCTGCAGACATGACATGGCCCTTGCTACTATGCAAGGCCCTAAAACCGCCTTCTCCTACATCAGGACCGAGGTAGCACTGAGGATGCGCCTAGGCCAGGTGGCCAGGGCGGGTCTGACATGGCGGTACTGTATTGCACGCAACTGCCTGCGTCCAGGTTGAAGCAAACGGCATGCAACCTCCTCTGCCTTCGCCTGCACCCATGCAACCTCCTCTGCCTTCGGCTGCACCCATGCAACCTCCTCTGCCTTCGCCTGCACCCATGCAACCTCCTCTGCCTTCGCCTGCACCCATGCAATCCGACGCTTGTACCCTGGCCCTTGCACTATTACCCTCCCTCCCAGGTGCAGCAACGTTGCAGCACTGAGGCCCCCCGCCTGCGCCCAAAGTGCAGAGGGCGTTAGGGGAATGCAAACAATACCGCCACCTCCATCTCTGCCCTCACCTGCCCCCATACCCACCCTCTGCCTTTGCTTGCACCCATGNNCATCCCCTCTGCCCTCACCTGCCCCTATGCACCACCTGTCTTCTCACCTGCACCCATGGGGGCGCTGCCTGCCCCTCCTTCAGGGACAGCTTAACCTCCAGCACCGCGTGGGGGAAGCGCGTGATCTCGGTCCTGCATGCCAGCGGAAGGGACAGATGTGTGGGAAAGTGTGAACAGGGTACAGCTCAGCCTGCTGCTTCAGGGACAGCTTGACCTCCAGTACCGCATGCGAAAAGCGCGTGATCTCAGTCCTGTGGCAACGCGTGGGATGGAATGCGTGGGGAAAATGTGAACAAGCCAGGGACACAATACCAGCTTGTGACTTTCACCAAATGTACTCTTTTGCTCTGTCTCTGTCTCCGGTTGCAAATGGTGGTTCGCATCCTCTGCTATACCATTGCTGGAAATGTGCAGAGGATGGGTAGCTGATTTTGCATTGATTATGCACCCACGATTTGGCTCGCACGATTTCACATGTCCACACCAGTACTGACCTGTGGATGGGCAGGTTGGGGTCGCGGTACCACCTCCCAGTGGCAGCGCAAGTGGGTCCATCCTCTGGGTTCTCCTTGATCATGCACAGGTTGGTGTCCAGGCTGATGCGCACCGTGGAATCAAAGGGAATCTGCGCGAACATGGTGTGTGGATGGAGATGCTGGGGAGGTGAGAGGCACAAGGGTGTTTACAAAGAACTGTTTTTGTCTTGATCGTGCACAGGTCGGTACCCAGGCTGATGCGCAAGCCAGCCTCGGCCGCACCCGACACCTCACCCACACTTCTCACGTGCAAGGCAACGCATGAATTGGTTGCGGCTCATCGGCCGCAGCTGCTTGGCGTCCAGCTCGCCTTCCTTGCCACACCCCGCATGTCTCTCACACTTCCCCACACTTCTCACCTGGAAGGCCGTTCGCATGTATTGGATGCGCACCATCGGCCGCAGCTGCTCGGATTCCACCGCGTCATCCCTGCCACACCCCACACGTCTCCCACACCTCCCCACACTCCTCACCTGGAAGGCAGTACGCATGTACTGGGTGCGGACCATTGGCCGCAGCTGCTTGGAGTCCACTGCGTTGTAGCACTCCATGAACAGGCGAGAGAAGTCCTCCTTCTCCCTGGCACTGACGGTCTTGCCCTTCTTGGCTGCAGCCGCCTCCATGTCGGCCAGGGCAATCTCCAGGGTGTAGTCGCCTGGGCGCAGGCGCAAAGGGGGATAAGCTTGGGGTGAAGGGGGGGGGGGCAAGGGGCCTCCATACCCGCGAGGGCATTCTCCAAATGTAATCGCCTGGGCGCGGGGGTGCAGGCGAGGTGCGGAAAGTACAGAAGGGCGCTGGGTATGGCCGACACATAGATGATGACAGCAGCCTGTTGTCAGGCAGACCCTTGATGCTCTCCCCACCACACTGTTGCTCCTAAAAACGCTGATCATCTAGGAAGGGCGCCACCTTGACACTCCCCTTGTGCTGCGATACACCCCGCTCAACTGAACAGTCTCTGCCCTTGAACACGACTCACCATCCAGGAAGGGCACCATCTTGTCCTCGGGCAGAATGAAGCGCTCCTTGACGCTCTCCTCGCCCTTCCAGCTCTCGCGGTGGGTCTTGCGCTCCACGAAGCACATGGCGGGGGGCGCATTGCCGTACCTGTGTCGCGAAGGGGCCATGCATAAAACTCTGTCATTCCATCTTGAACCCTGTCACTCCACGTCCACTGCTGTTGCTCCTGTGCAGCTGTATGTGCATGTATAATGGCCATGATGGGCTGCAGCGGGGTGAGCTCACTGCAGAATGCATGCAGCACCCGTGTGCGGGGAGAAGCGGTGTGTCTTCATCCAAGCTCTTTCTGTAAAGCTCTGATGTGGCCAAGTTCCGCAGGCCGAGCGGAGTCTGGGCAGGTTGCCTAATGCAGTCTTCCACTGTCCACGGGTTGCCAAAGGACGCACAACAGGTTGTGGCCACTGCAGCCCTCAAAGCTTGCTTTTCCTGGTCCGCATCAGTGATGAAGCTGGACGTCACGTCACCCCCTCCCCTTCCTCAGCACTCACCAGCGGATGCGCAGGGCAATGGCCCCCGGCTTCTTATCCAGCCTGCCGTGGTACAGCTCAGCGCTTGCATTATCCAGGTACACACTGTTGATGAGCTGAGCATCCCCCGCAAAGTTGTTTTTGTCATGCTGGAACACAGGCAGCTGCTGCAGGACGTGGTGCTTGACAGTTGACACGTCCTCGTTGCGCACCCAGTACTTGGTGGTGGAGCGCACGAAACCCTAGTTGTAAGCAGCAGGGTAAGTGCAGCAAGGTGCAGGGCCAGGGCGAGGTGTCAGGTGGACAGGATGCAGAGGGTAAGTACTCGCATACCTCACCTCTGCAGTGCCCAGCCTGCTCTCACCTGTGCTGAGTCCTCGGTTTTCTGGCTGATGACATCACCCCTCTGCAGTGCTCTTACCTAGCATGCCCTCGCCTGTGCAGAGCCCTCCTCCTGCCCTCACCTACCAGATTCCTTGCTCTTCTGGCCGCTGAGATCACCCCTCAGCTTGACAAGTTGATGCATCCCTCACTTGCACAGAGCTCTCCTCCTGCCCTCACTTAAGCAGAGCCCTTCTCCTGTCCTCATCTTAGTGAAAACCTCCTCCTGCCCTCACTTAAGCAGAGCCCTTCTCCTGTCCTCATCTTAGTGAAAACCTCCTCCTGCCCTCACTCAAGCAGAGCCCCTCTCCTGTCCTCACCTTGGTGAAACCCTCCTCCTGCCCTCACCTGTGCAGAGTCCTCAGTTTTCTGGCCGCTGAGATCACCCCGCCGCTTGACAGTTCCACGAATCCCTCACTCACGCAGAGCCCTCCTGCTGCCCCCCATTGCCCCAGGTCCTCCTCCTGCCCCCACCTGGGCCCTGCGCGTGCCCTCACCTGAGCTGAATCCTCGTTCTTCTGGCCGCTGAGATCACCCCTCAGCTTAGAGTATACGTTGGACAACGACACCAGCAGATCTGAGTAGTTACCCTGTGCATCAAAGCAAGGGTCAGCAGAGCATACTGTCAGGATTAAAACAGGATTTACTCTGAGGGTGACCCCCTGTGATCCTGTCAATCGGAGAAAGTGTCGAGCATGACCACCAGCAATTCCAAGAAGTGCCATGGGGTTGAATGCAAGGGGCAGTGGGAGACGGTTTCAGCTTGGAGCAGCTTGGACAGCGACACCAGCAGGTTGGAATAGCTGCCCTGTGCATCAAGAAGGTCAGCAGGACATGCCGTCAGGGTCAGCCGGTCCATATTGCCTGGAAGCCACTGCCAGGGCAGTGCAGTGTGATGCTCAGCTAACAACGCACCTGGACTCAGAGCTGTGGGTGCAGGTAAGAATTCCAGCTGTTGCTAACTACTCACTTTCAGCTACAAATGGACACGATGCAGCACTGTGCAATATTGATAGTACGTTACTCTCAAGCAGCATTAGTACCGCACCTGGACCCAGGGCTGCTGGTGCAGGTGTGCGATGTAGAACTGGCGGCAGGGCGCGTGGGGCACCATCTTGTCGTGCTTCTTCAGAATCTTGTGGAAACCCTGGTGTGAGCAAAGGGCATGTGGAAACCCTAGTGTCAGCAGCGGACATGAAGGGCGCAACAGCATAGGCGCTGGTATTGTCCTTCACAGTGTGGGATGCCGCACTGCAGTGCTGACCAGGTATCCACATAACGCAGGTGCAGGTTATGAGCAACATCTGTCCCACACAGCTGTGGACTCGTGCATGCTCGTCACCAAAGGTCAGCCTTGTTGAAGCGCCTCGTTATGCAACGACTGCGCTTTGCACCAGTCACGATGCCTTCTTATCACCTATTTTCAGCATGCGACCGACGCTCCATCCCACCCACACTCGCACCCACGCCACCATCTTACCATGTAGTTGAGGTTGACAAACTTCTCAAGCTGCAGGAAGTCATCACCGATGCGGTGCGCCTCCTGTGTGTAGGCATCAACAAAACAACTGTTTAACAATCGCAAATTCCCTTTGTGAGTTGCGTGATAATATATTATTCGTCGGAAGGCTGCGAGGTGGACGAGGTGCTGGCCTGGTCAAGTATGTCTCAAACCACAAACGCCCACAGTACAGGGCTACATGTCATTACATGCCAATGCGCGACCAGCTACGCTGCCTGAGCAGGTAGGGTCCCATGTGCAGCAGCACCACCCGCTACCCTAGGTGGCAGGGTCCTCGTGCCTAGAACGCTCAACATCTCACTTGAGGCCCACACTGATGCCATACTCAAGGGCAAGCACGCCAAGAGAAGCGCCCTCACCTTGAGCAGCACCTCCTTGGTTGCCTGGTTCTCCTTGTCCGCGTTGGCCGTCTTGGCCTGCAGGCGCTGCAGCTCCATGCGCAGCTTCTCCACCAGCAGCTGGGTGAACTTGTTGACCCGGTCCACCTGCAAACAAGGAAAATGTTTCACCGTTCCTTTATGGTGATCCTAGGCAAAGAAGGAAGTTGAACCACTCCACCAGCAGCTTTTGACCCTGTCACCTGGAATCAAGGACAGCAGATCGATGCTGTTCAAGTGGTGATCTCAGATCTAAAAGAGAAGGACAAGCTGGGTCGGCTTCTACATCACCAGCTGGGTGACAGTTCTAGCCCCGTGAATCTGCCAAGTCCACGTGGGCCTCCAAGTCAACAGGAGCAACGGCACTGAGGGATTCTTCTACACCAGCCGTTGGGGTCTTGTGCTACTTGTGCGAAGAGAAAGGAAGCGCGCATTTCAAGGGTTTGAGTATGGGGAGGGCAAGAGGAGGTGAAGATGCCTACGGCGTCGTTGCTGGCACAGGTGCAGAGTGCTCAAGCCCCCGTTTGATCACAAAATTCCACATTCTCACATCCTGCTCAAGCTTGGCAAAGAAGCGCTCCGAAGGGCTGTCCTTCTTGGTGTTGTAGCGCTGGATGGTCAAACTGGTGGTGCGTGGCGAGAACGATGTCTCAGGCTTGCCCTCGGTGGCGCATGCCTTGATCAGGTCCTTGAGGCCCTTGTAGTCGATGTAGTGCTCCTGCAAACGCGTGGCAAGCCAGTCATCAGGGGTGTTGCATCCATCCATGGCACCATGCACATGGCACAGCTGTGTCAACTGGCCTTGCACATCCATACCCCTGCCGCGAGGCGCACTCACATCCCACTCTGGACGCTTCTTCTGCGCGATGTACTGTCCGTATTTCATTGCTGCTGCTGCTGCTGCTGCTGCTGCTGGCTGTGTGCAGCACTGGCACCAGCGAAATCAAGAATCGAGGTGTGGGCTTCTCACGGCTCTGTTTCCCGCTCGCAGAGCTGACCTCTGCGTCGTGCCTGCGTGCAGGCAGTATCAAGGGCACGATGGGGTTACGGGTGAAGTTGTCGGGCGGCATGGCTGCAGATGCGCTGCTACAGGGAGTAAATGCTGGCGCTGCGCTAGCAATCGTTCGACTTGCCGCACAGAGCTGCCAAACATGAGCAGCAAACGGCGGCCAAGCTGGTTGGGGCTGATTGCAACACCTAGGCTATTCTGGCTGGAAACTGCCTTGTGCCATCGCGCACCTCACCGATGCGGTCGAATCTGACGCGCGAGTTGCAATGCCTGGTTGCCCAGGGCGGAATTTCAGTGATGCAGAGGAGCATCTCAGGGTGTGGGGTGCAAACAAGGAATTCCTTCAGCACGCGAAACATCAGCGCTATGCGCATTCCCCGCCGCCCTGCGCCCGCTGTAACCTAAAGGCTCAACAATGAGCAGCTTGCCGAAGACCGATGCCAAGGCATTCTTTGCTAATGAGCGCACATTCCTGCATTGGATGTCCACCAGCGTGACAGTGGGTGGCATCGCAGCAGCGCTGTCTGGAGTCTCAGGCCATGCGCATCGCACATGGTGAGCACGCCTGCAGCCTGAAGGCAGGCCAGGCCCCTCCGCCTTGCATGCCTTCCACAGCATGTGCCAGCGCACATCACAGTGGTCACCCAGCCCAAATGCACACACCTGTGCCGCTTCTTCCCTTGCTCGTTGCACTCACACATGCACCCACAACTGCAACAGGGGGGATGAGTTCAGCAACCGCATTGTGATCACCCGCCTGCTGGCGCTCGGCATGCTGGTGACTGCCATCTTCATGGCACTCTGGGCCGGGTAAGATTTCTCATCTCTAACCAGCTTGCTGGAAGGGGGAGGGTTGTTGGTAGGCAGCAGAGCTGGCTCAACACTGGGCAAAGGTGAACAGCAAGGCTTGGTAAACAGCAGGCTTGCACAGGGACTGCACAAAAAAGGGCGGCAGGACTTGAGCCAGGGAGGCTGCTGAGCAATACCAAGCGTGACAGGGCAAGGCGGAACGAGCTGATTGACATAGCAGCCCTGCGCATCTTTTGCAGTGGCAAACGAATCGCCAGCAATGATGAAGACAATGTTCCATGCCGCGCCCAAAACAAGTTGCTTGCCTGATATCACATGCTCGTTTTTCACTTGCAACTTGCCTGTGCTTAGTTACAAGTACAACAAGCGTGCCATCTACCTGGAGTGAGTTACATGAGGCATGGGCTGGCGCTGCGTGCCAAAGCATGCTTGTGCATGTGCCCATCGCAGCAAGCACCTCCACTGCCTGCACAGCACCTGCCGCACATTGCCATAAGTTGAAGGAGCAGCTGAAGTGGCTGTGGTGGTGCATGATGCTGACCACATGCGCTCTGTTCGTGTGTTGTGTCTGTGCAGGAACAAGCTGGATGGTGAGCTGCGCCAGGGGGGTAGGCAGTATCATGCTGGCCGTTTGCATGGGAGGCAAAGCTTACTTCATTCCAGCGCAGCTGCCAAGTGGAGAGCAGCTGCTGCTTGGACCACCGGTTTCCAATCTCCTGTGCACCACTTGCAGAGCTTCTGCACTCCTGCCTGCCAGCATCTTCACTGCTTTCATGACCTGCAACGTGCTGCTGTTGCCACCATGATGGTAGGTGAACGCTCATATGACCTGAGATATACTCTGACGTTCTTTCGATGCCTGCCGCTGATGTGCAGGACCATATGACAGCAAGCTGCTGCCGCGTGTGCTCACGGGCGTTATGATGGTGTCCATGAGCCTCGTTTTTGCAGGGGCGGTGGTCCAGTTGTAATCTCTGTCACAACTGTGATCAAATGGCGAATCAAGTCAACAGGGAGGACTTCAAGGAGTCCTCCTCATAGGGTCACAGGATGGTTACCTTGAACTGTGGGGATGTTTCAGTGCGCTGGGATATGGGGAGTTGTGAGCCTCCTGACTAGCCTGACAACTGCTCTGACACTTGCGACTTACATGCCAAGTCCATCAACTGTGCCGTGGTGTAATCTTGCGCAACTCAATCAACTTGCTGTTTCTGCAACCGTATGTGGTGGGTGGCTGCACTGTCAGGCAGCTCAAGTCACTGCACCATTGTGCACCAGCAGCATAACATGCTATGAACAGCTGCGGGAATGTGATGGCAACCCAACTAGTCAGCAAGCTAGGCTCAAACAGCCTGGTGACTGCGATCGCAACAACCGAGAGTCAGTCTAGAGAGGTTTTCTAGCATGCGTGTGATGAATCATCAATAATTGAGAAGGCAAGCCGACCACCACTACCTCGCACATTGTGAAGCAGAACATGCTTACTGAAAACAATCACGTGCATCACGGCCCATGATTCAGGCATTGCACGATGAACAAAAAGATCAACACGTCAGAGTTAACACGCGTGCCTCAGCAGTCGAAATCAAGAACCTGAGAGCCAGCATGCACATCACAGATTCCGCTGACCCAACAGCCGGCTTGGTGAGCGGAGTCCCAGGGGCAGCACTGCTACTGCTTCTTCTTCTGCTGCTTCTGCTACTGCTTTCATAACTAGGGTTGATGCCCTTACTTGGGACACTGTGTCACAAACCCTGCAACCCACTGAGCATCACCTTGTGCTGCCACCCTTCAGTAAATGGCTACCAGGGCTGCCGCCCTTGACCTTGCGCCTGGGTAAGGTGCGCTTTGCCTGCTGCACCTGCTTTGCCAGCAGGGGGTCGCAGCCACGCACCTCCACCCGCACCAGCTCCCTGCACCCCTCCAGCACAGGCGTGACATCACGCACGCCTGTGCACCCCGCCAGGTCCAGTAGCTTTAAGGAGCGACACTCGGCCAGGGGAGAGGCATCAGTGAGGCGAGTGCAGCCGGTGAGCAGCAGTGTGTGGAGGCTGCAGGCCGTTAGAGGCTTCAGGTCGGACAGGGCGGTGCAGAAGCGGGCATCCAGAGCGCGCAGGCGTGGACAGCTGGCCAGGGGCTCCAGGGACAGCACCTTCGCACGTGCACACAAATGGAAGGTCAGCAGGTAGCACCTTTCCACAGTCCAACAGGTGTCGCAAGGGTGCACTGCAGCCTGTCCTCAGCAGGTTGCGCCTCCAGGCAATTGCTTGCAAGACGTCCCTCGTGTTGAGGCCGCCCTAGCACAACACACCAAGCTGCTGGCATGCAACACAAGCTTCACGTGCAAACAAGTGACAGCACGCACATCACACATCCCACGCAAAACCAGTACTGTACCGTGCCTCGCAGAGCCTTGCAAAGATGCTGCTTGCGCACGTGTGCATACCTTGAGCTGCTTCATCTGGAGATGTGTCAGCTTGCAGCACGCGCCCAGGGGCAAGCTGCGCACGCCGCTGCAGCACGAGACATCCAGCTGCTGCAGCTGGGTGGCGCCTGACAGCACTGACAGGTCAGGTACGCTGTGGCAGAAGGCCATCATCAGACGGGTCAGGGACGGGGCGCTGAGGGCCAGGGGCTGGATGGAAGTCAGCCCGGTGCAGCCGTAAAGGTCCAGGTCGGTCAGGGAGGGCAGGGCGGAGAGGGGGCTGAGGTCGGTTAAGGTGGTGCACATCTGCAGGTCGAGCGTGCGAAGCTGCGTGCAGGCTGCCAGTGGCGCGAGCGAGGGCGTGAGGAAGCAGCGCGCCAGGTGAAGGGTCTGCAGCCGCGGGCAGTGCGCCAGGGCCGCCAGGCTGCCAGGCTCAAAGGGCATAGCTGGCGCCTGCGGGCGATCCGTGAACAGGGCGGTCGCTGCCGAGCCGGTCGCGCCTTCGCTGTGGCTTAGCTGCGCGGGCGGCGGTGGCACTGGCTCATCGGTTGGTAACGGGGAGGCTGCGGCTTGCAGGGCAGCCAAGGTGGCCTCAGGGACGTCCTCCAGGCAGCGAGGGTGGGAGCCTCGCAGGTCCAGAGAGGTTAGGGCGGAGCAGCTGGCAAGAGGGCGCAGGTCCAGAGTGCAGCCGCCGCTGCAGCCTTGCAGGATGAGCGTGTGAAGGCCAGGCATATGGCGAGCAAAGCCCAGGGAGGTGAGCAGGTGCTGTCCAGACAAGTCGAGGTGCTGTAGGCGGGTGAGGGAGGACAGCTGGAGGAGGGTGTGGGAGGGCAGCCAGCAGGCGGACAGGTCCAGGGAGACGAGGGCGAGGCATGATGACAGCTGCGAGACCGCACAAGGTCGGCTGTATTGGGTATGTGCATCTGCAGGGAACGCAGCCTGCATTGAGGGAGATGCAGGCAGGCAGAAAGCAAGCGTCAGCCGGTTATGCAACGCCGCCAGCCAAACAGCAGCTGCACAGCACAAACCTACCTCCTGAGCCTCATGCAACAGCGTAAGCTCCATGCGCCGCAGCCCAGGGAGCAAGGTCGCTGCTTTGGCCGTAAGCTCAGCGCCCTCATGATACCTAGCCCGCAGCTTCAGGTGTTGCAAGTTCTTCCATGTTGCGGACGCGCAGCACAGCAGCAGTTCGCCATGGCCGCCCTTGGCCTCGCAATCCAGCGACAGCGACTCCACCAGCTGGTCCACGCGCTTGGAGCACGCTCGGTTTGTGCGCCTCAGCGACGAAACGCTGCTGTTAGGAGCCTGGCCGATGTGCTGCCACAACGGCTCCAGAACCTCAAAGACAGGCAGCTGAGCGTCCGACACGCCTGGCGTCCACGCCACCATTGTGCTTGCTTGCGCCCGTGCTTTCAGACGTCCACATTCCCTTCAAATCCTCCACAGTGTGCGGATTGAATTCCGCTGTTCATTCTGCACTGTCACACAGTGACTTGTTTGAAAACTCTGCTACAAATTGGTTTTGTACAAGAGCAGGTAGGATCTTTCTGATCAAGCCACGCGCAAAGGTCACCAGCATGCAAACATTGGGGTGCCCATTGTGCAATTATGTCCACGCTGTCCCGCCAGTGTCACTGGGCTTCACATGCAGCAGCCGATACTCCACCAGCTCGTCCTTGGGATCTAGCTCACTGTCGTACTCGTGTGCTGAAGTCTTACGCTCGGGCAGGGGCAGCTGCGCCTGAAGCGTGGCTTGCAGGTGAAGCTCCAGCCCCTCGGTGATAAGCTGCCTGATTTCACAGAGTTTTCCCGACAACGCCACACAGCCCGGCACGTCTGGGATGAGGGCGTTGTATGTCCCTTGGTACATCAGGATCACCACCAGGTACGAGGCGGAACCCTCCATGCGCAAGTGCGCAAAAGCCCGCGGCCTTGCACTCCGCACTGTGGCCAGCTGCTGTGGAGTAGGTAGCTGTGAACAGCGTCTCTGTCACAGAGAGAGAAAGCAGAAACATGAGAATGTCACTTGCAGCAAAGGCGAATTCTTGGCTTGCATGCATGCTGAGGGTCTCAAGTCTTACCAGTAGTACTCATGCTTTTCAGCGAGCCTGCAAGTAGGCAAGGACCACTCGACAAGAAGGTCGGGTCCACAGTCGTCAGCGAGAGGCGCGCTGCATGCGCTGCAGGCGCCTGGGAGCGACGGCAGCAACGCCTGACCAGCTGAAATGGTAGCAGAAGGATTTTCGCGCAAGCCAGCGACAGCGCCGCGCTTGGGACGCAGAAAAGGATGAGCGTGTGTAGGGTTTCGAGGGGTGAGTATGGATTGTTTTGTTCAGGTAGGACAAAGGTAACGGTGTGGTGGGCCGAAAGGTGGTGGTCCTTTGGAAGGAGAAATAGGGACATGCATCCAACGTCCACTGTGCTCTGACATCCCTCAAGGTGCCACACCAGCACCACCCTTCCGCAGCCAACCCCACCATTTGCACTGAGATTTCCACCATACTTTCTGTTGTGTTCCCTTCCTTGCACGCAAAGCTCTGCGTGGTGCCCATGCCTCCCGACTCGTTGCCCTTTGGGCTGTGTAACCAGCTGGGCTGAGCCCGCAGGCCATAACAGCGCATCTGCAGGAGGACTTGGCCTTGGATCACACCTGTCCTTAAAGCTGCTGCTGGCAGCACGCGACGTTCAAACTCGTCTGCAGCGCGCTCTGCCTCGGCAGCTTCTGGCGCTGGCGGCACGCGCACTGCACCGCATCCCTTCATCTGCAGTACTGCAATACCAGGCATAGGTGAAGCATAACACGCCCCGCCCGGCGGTCCTGACTACATTGGCTGAGGCTGCCCAGCTGGGCGACATTCTGCAGGCAGGGCCCTTGCGGCTCACCATCCCTTACTGTCGTAAACACACAGGGATGCGTCGGGTGGCAGACGTCAGTCCCCTGCGTAGCTTCAGTTGTTGTACAGCAACTCAAGCCCAAACATGTTGGTCAGGTGCCAGGCACTGATGGACCTCAACCTCCTGGCGCAGCTGCGAGCCGAGGTTCAGGCGCGGTAGAGGGATGTTTAAGTCGAAGTTGTGGGTGCTGTGGCTGCCTGTGTGCAAAGCATGTGCAACTGTATGGTCAATGCTTGTGAAGTTGCACGGTGTGAGGACGACCCAGGTGAGTGCCTCTGCCGAAGATCCTGGTGTCAAGCTTCCACCATCCAAACCATGCTCAAGCCTGGGTTGGCTCCTGCAGAGTTGTGATGCTGAGAAGTGCCTGCATCGTTATGCACACACCACTTACCCTTATCTTAGCAGGGTGATACAGCACGTGTGCCACTGTTCTTGAAGACGCCTTGCTTTCAAAGTCCAGCGTTTTTCCGCTTCCACACCACTGGGCATCGAACATCGCTGCACCCCACGACCCCTTGTATTCCTGTCAATAGCACACGCAAGCATGGGCGTCGAAGTTGCTGTTCAAACGCCCGGCGACGGTGTCAAGTGCGCACAGCATGCCAGAACAGCCCCCTCGTTTGATTTGCGCGCCTGCAGCGGTATCAGCTGACGCGGCGCTCTCGTGCTTCCTCTCGCAGCTTCCCCAAGAGCGGAGACAAGGTCACCGTTCACTACACGGTGCGCTCAGTAGCTGCAGAACTGGCCGCGTTGGGTGCACAGTAGCACCTGGCCGCCGACGGGCATGCATGATCCCGCTCGCTGCATGAAAGCTGCGGAAAGCGTTCTCTCGCACCTAGGTTGTTGTCGTTGACCCTGACCCATGCGTGGCATTGACCTGCTTGTTGGCGTGTTCAGGGCAAGCTGACCGATGGCACCGTGTTTGATAGCAGTGTCACCAAGGGCAGGCCCTTCTCCTTCAACATCGGCATGCAGCAGGTGCGAGCGCTTGCATGCTGTGATGCTGGTATCTCTGCCGAGCAAAGTACCTGGCCTGCTGTCTCTGCCATGCTGATCCTGATCTGTTCCCTGCTACCTGCTGCTGTCCTGCTGTTGTAGGTCATCAGGGGTTGGGATGAAGGTACGCGCACAGCCAGCTGGATGCAGGCAACATGCACACGTGTTGATGCTCACGATCTTGATGCCCACCAGAGTCAAAGCTGACGCAACGCTCCGGTGCATCCGCTCTCAGGGGTTGCCAAGATGAGCGTCGGTGAGAAGAGCGTCCTGACCATTTCCCCTGACTATGGTGGGTACCCAAGGTTATCAGCTGCATGGGTGCATGGGTGTTGGTTGAGGAGGGATCAGGCACGCGGGTGAGGCAGTCTGCACACCGCGATCTATACATCACATGTGAACAGCCATGGCAGCCCATGTGCTAGGGCTCACATCAAGATGAGGGGCCAGTGCATGCTTGCTGCCTTGCCTGTTCTTGGTCTCAGCCACTGAAGCAGCTGTGCTGCTCTGGCGCTCAGTGTGTCAACATGATGAGGACTTCTGTAGGGCAGGAATGGAATGACTTACTCCCAGGCATCGCACCACCCACCCACATGCTGTTGCCATCCCTTCTTGCTAACAGGCTACGGCGCTCGTGGTGCTGGCGGTGTCATCCCACCCAACGCGACCCTCATCTTCGACGTCGAGCTGCTGCAGATCAACTAAGCTTCGCTTGCTGTATGCTGTCTGAACATGCCAGGATCTCCGCATTGATGACATGTGCCAAATATTACAATGTTTTGTACTGAAGCGTGCTATGTAACATTTGCAAACCCGCATGCAACAGGCTCTTGAAACCAGGAGATTCGAAACACAGCAATAAAGAGGTGTGGACTTGGAAAGGGCCAAGCACGCCGCATGGACCGCAGGCCACCATCTCGCGTTGCTAAAGGGGTTGCGAAAGCGCAGGGCCGCTGACGCACAGCCCGCTTGTCGGGTGTCGGGCCCGCCCTTCAGCTAAGCCAAGCATGGAGTTGCGCAAGCGCAGGCGGCAGTCCGAGGAGTGGGTTGATTCGCAGCGCTCAGCAGCCTGGGAGTGCCGATTAGCAGGCGGCGCATGCGCACGCCAGGTCGGTGGGGACAACTGGGCACAGGCATTCGAACTTATGGGTTGTCTTGGTGTTGCCTGCCGCGCAGGAGCACCGTCACCAGCGTATCCCAGTTCATCAAGCTCGCGGCAGGATGCAAGAACATCATCGTGTTCAGCGGCAGTGGCCTGTCGGCATCCTCAGGTGCGTCATTATGAACCCCTTGGGACTTGGGCTGTGTACTGCGAACATGCGCAGCATGACCATGGCTTCCGGGATACATGAGCTGCATGGCAGTTGTTGCCATGCGGCTGCAACCGCGCAAGAATTGGCTGGGTAAACGGGTGACCGCAGTGCTGTTACAAACTGCATTACACTACCAGGATGGAAACATTGCGCTCCCTCTGCAAGATGCCATGCTCCGTTGCAGTTGCACAGCAAGTGATTCACTAAGCCTCAGGTAATCGGCTGCGCCTCACACCTGCAGCAGATTTGTCCTCCTGTCCTGACTGGCCTGTTGGCAAGCCTTGCCTGCCCGCCTGCTCTGCAATCGCTGCACCCTCACTTCAAACTGCTGCACCCTCATCACAGCGTTGCCGCTTAAGCTCAGGTCCTCGCTGCACACCCTCATTCCCGACCTTGCAGTGGCTGCATGCACCCATCCTTTGACGCACTGCTGTCCCCAACTAGCTGCCCTACTGTCCCACTGTCTTGCCCTGGCAGCACGATTGACCACCCTTGTTGCACACGCCCTCCCTCCCTGGCTGAAACTTCATCCCACCTTTGCCACCACGCCTTCCTTCGCCCTCCCTTCGCCACGCCGGTCACCCACCACTCATACTCACTGCTTCGCTCTTTGTTGCCACAGGAATGTCGATGTTCAGCACTCGCAACGGGCTGTATGACAGGGCGCGCAGGAGGTTCAAGATCCAGGATGGCATCAAGCTGTTCACGTACTCTTTCTACAAGCAACGGCGGGAGGAGGTGCAGGTGAGGGCGACACTGCTATCGACACTGTGCGATTGTTGGGTCAAGCAGGCTCACAAGCAGAGGGAGGAAGTCGATGCAGGTGTGGGCGGCATTGCCATAGCACTGGGCTGTTGTCAAGGTTTGGGTCCAGGGAGGCGGGTGTTGGCTAGCAAAGTGCAGGAGTGAGGCGTGAGTGAGGGCTGCATTGCCTGTCCTTCGGATACGCCTGAGGTTGCTTACAAAGAAGGGCTGCCATTGGCCATTGCTGAAGGGGTTGGGTTTGCTGACTGCATGCCTGCCCAGGCAGCTCATGTACTGGCAGCCTCACCCATCACCTGTACTTGACTCCATAGCCACATTGACAGTGAGCACCACTGCAACCATCTGGTTCCACGTACGCAGGCATTCTTCGCCGAGATCTACTCTGAGGCGCAGGCGTCACAGGCAGCCCCTGGTCACCATGCACTTGCAGAGCTGCACCAGGTGCGCATCATGGCTGTATTTGCATGCTAATGTGATTTGCACTGTGTGCTGTTTGGCCTACTACGTGTTTGGGGTGCATCCTGTTAGGGGGCAGTATCCATCACAGGCAGCCATCAGGCACTGGCTGAGCTGTACGCGTTGCACCTGGTTGCTGCCTTGCCGAGTGAATGCTGTTGGTGACGTGTGGTGGTTGACTTCTGACACTATCCTGTATTTTGCCTCTGCCTGCACAGATGAAGCGCCTGAAGCGTCACTATACGCTCAACATTGACGGCCTTGCTGAGGTTGTGGGCATGGACACGTGGCACTGTGAGAAGAACCCAGAAGGCGTTACAGTGGAGATGCATGGCAACATCAGGTGTGGGGGGTGTGGGAGGTGTGGGGGGATGATGTGCATGGACACGTGGCACTGTGGGAAGGACCTAGAAGGCATTACAGTGGAGATGCACGGCAACATCAGGTGTGGAAGGTATGGGAACTGGAGAGGGATGGAAAGTCTCCACACTGATGACATGAGGAGGGTGAGATTGCATCAGGTTCTATCCACCTGTTGCTCAATGCTCCCCCGGTAACCTGCATATCTGCAGGCAGCTGGTTGGCCCTGCCTGCTACTACAACAAAGCCCTTTGTTTTTTTCAGGGCTGCCTGCACTCTTCTACCGCCTGTGCAGGCAACTGACGCGCCCTGCCTGCCGCAACACTGAGGCCCTGTCTCGCCAGCACATACCCACAACGCAGGCGCACCAGAACTGGCTTCTTATAGCTCCTCATCATTGCCTGCAACCTTCCACCCTCACAGCAGGCAGCTGGTGTGCCCTGCCTGCCACTACACAGAAGCTTTGCCCCGCCAGAACATCAACGCAATGAAAGCGCACCAAACTCTGCTCCGCGTTTAGTTCTTATCTTTGCCTGTACCCTTCCACTACCTATGCAGGCAGCTGGTGTGCCCTGCCTGCCACTACACAGAAGCTTTGCCCCGCCAGAACATCAACGCAATGAAGGCGCACCAAACTCTGCTCCGCGTTTAGTTCTTATCTTTGCCTGTACCCTTCCACTACCTATGCAGGCAGCTGGTGTGCCCTGCCTGCCACTACACGGAGGCCTTGTCCCGCCAGAACATCAACGCAATGAAAGCGCACCAGGCACTACGCTGCTCTAGCTGTGGAGCAGACGACCTGCGCTTCAAGGTCATGCTGTATGACGATGACGAGGGCAGCTGCATTACCCCAGAGCACGTGTTTGAGGTGTTGGAGGAGGACCTTGAGGTGAGGATTGAGTGTGGAAGGGAGTGTGGGAGCACCAGTGACGAGAGCAACTGCATCGCTGCCGTGCATGCTGCAACGTTTCAGAAGCAGATGTGAAGATTCAGAGGAGTGGAGGCTGAATCAGGTGGCACATGCTCAGGGAGCCCTATGTTGGGGCTGGGGGCTGTTTACAAATACTGCTGTTCGTACCAGCATCGTATTGCTTCACACTGATCACATTTCTGCACCCTCACACTCCACCTTCCCTCCTGCAGGGTGCTGACATGGTGCTGTGGCTGGGCATTAGCTTCAAGCAGAGCGCGTCCGTCGAGTACTTCCGGCGCGTGCGCAGCCTCTTGCAGGCGAACGCCAGCCACAGCAACAGCGGGGGCGGCGCCTCGGGCGATGCACAAGCGGCAGCTTCCGGAAGCAGGGGCAGGGTTATTCACCAGGCGATCGTAAACCCTAGTGACGAGCCGTACTTCAACCTGGTGTCGTCCTGCTGCAACACCGACGACCTGCAGGTGTGGGGGGGAATGTGGGGAGTGGGGG